>MASP02000821.1:0-79403 GCA_001693025.2 Colletotrichum lindemuthianum | reverse complement strand
AACTATATTATAAGTATATAATAGTAAAAATCCTCTTACTATATATTATAAAGTTAGATACTCTAAGGTCTATTTACTTATAGTTTTATATAAATTTATTTTAGAAAGTTACTATTAATCTACTATGTAGATAAATTATAGTTAATAGCTAGCTACTATTATTAGTAGATAATAATAAGGAGGTTAAATAGTTAGTTAAAATATTCTTACTATAAAGATATATTAGGTAGAGAGAGAATATTAATAAGAAGTTCTTATTAAATAGAAAGAATATATAAACTCTATATAGAAACTTATTAATATTATTATAAATATAGTAGCTTTAAAGTAATATGAAATAATATATAAGCTAATTATAGATAATAATAGAAACCTAGCTTACAGCTTCCAGCTGGACGGCAGCTAGAGAGGAGGGGGGTAATATTATAGGCTATATCCAGATATCTAGCTAGAGTTATACTTAAGTATTTAAAGCTAACCTCCTCGCCCAAGTGGGGCCCCAGTAGGCTCTATATAATACTATATATACAGACTTTTCTATATACTTATAAAAGCTTCNNGTTCTAAATAAACAGTATTTTACGCCACCTTCCGGTTAAATAAGCCTAGATCCAGCCCTTTATATATAGAGACTAAATAGTAATAATAATTTTATTAAAGAGGTTAATAATTTACTAGAGTTCTATAGAAGTATAAATATATCTAAGGATATTCTTTAGATTCTGAAAGTTAATATTTAAGTAATTCTAACTAAATAGTAACTAGATAAATATATATATAACCTTAAAGATATAAAATAGTTTTAAATCTATATTTATAATAAAATTCTTAATCCTAGAGAAAACTTTTAGTATATTAAAAACCTCTAATAATATAGAAATAGAAATTACTTTCTTACTTATAGATAGTAGTTAGCTATTAGTAAAATATTTAGATTTTACTAAATAGTGTATAGTAATCTACCCTCCTATCTAGTAATTATAGAATAATATTACTAAGGTTATAATAAATATTTAATACCAGACTTTATAATAATTACTTCTTAGATATTTATTAAAGATTTACAGACTTAATTTATAAAGAAAATAACTAATATATTATATTTAAGCTCTCTAGATATAATAGAAGTTAATAGAATTCTAATATTACTTAATATTGAAATAGGCTATAGCTGAAAAAGCCTATCTGGACTAAAACCAACTAACCACCCCTAGCTATGAAACCTGAGAGAAGCAAAAACAGATAGACAATATTAAAAAAATATTTTCAAACTATAGAATTGTATTTACAGATCTACAGTCTAAAAGCTAAGTTAATCTAAATAGTAGGTCTTAGATTCTGGAGAGAAGAGAAGTTATTTCTTTCTATCTATCTGTAATAAATCTAGCTATTTATACTTATAAAGCTACTTATATTATGTAAATAGACTAAGCGTGTTTACAGGCCTAACCCTATCACAATCCTCCCTATTTTTGAAAGCTTACGCCCCCACGCATTCAAAAATCTAGACAAAAACAACCAAAACCTAACCAGCCCCACAGAGTAAAAATAAAGTCGAAAAACAGATTCGAACCATAGCCTTCAGCTATACGTACATACATATGTAACCCCTTAGCCACAAAGCCCTTATCATTTATACTAACAAACTACTTTCATATCTATAAGTATTACCTCCCCTAGCTGGAGGTCTATTAAAGTCGCCACGCGAAGTATATATACTACCCCTAGGGGTATTCTTCCTCCCCAGAGTGGTCTTTCCTTTCGAACTAGATATTTTTAATAAAATCTTATATATATAATAATTGATAAATTATTATAACTATAGAGCCTTATTCGGTTAGTTTTTATTCTTCTTTTTCGTGAAACCTCAAAGGCCCTAGGATAGTATATATATAGCTATAATATAGCTATAACTATATATATTACTATAAGTCTTATAAATTAATTAACATAGCTATAGCTATTGTTTTTGTGATTTTCGGGGGTTTATTTAAGGGATCTATAAGATCTATAGTATCTATAGGATCTATAGCCTTTATAGCCCATATAGCTATAGTATATGTAGCCAGCCTTCTTGTTACTTTCGTTGATTTTCGATACTTTCGCCGTACGTATAGCTGTAGCTGTAGCCCACAGAAGCTATAGCATCCACATAGCCATAGCCTCTGCATAATTTATAGTATCTATAGGATCTGTAGTATCTATAAGGCTGTAGTAATTGAATAAACAGTCATATTCAAACATAGTTAACAGCGTTAGTCTGCAAATAAGGCAGATTAGTTAGTCTATTAACCTAGCAGTAGGTTTATTTAAATAGTATAGAAATATTTACTTATTATAACCTAAAAGGAAATAATAAGTATAAATCCTAAACATTATCAGGAAATAGAAAATAAAGAAGCTTCAGTAGTAAGAAAAGAGAAAATCCAGACTAAGAAAAAAAATAATTAAATAAGCATAATAATTAAAGCATAGATCTGTAAATATTATCTGAAGTAATTTTTTTTTATTATCCTTCTAAAGTATTATTATTAATAAGAGTAGTTCTTAATAAGAGTCGTTGTTTTTTTTTTTAAAAAAAAATCCTGTTATTTTTTGGAGTCTTATTATTTTTTTGAATTATAGGTAAGACTATCTATATAAGATCTTTTACTATCTTTTTATCTTTATTATATAATATTTCGATTCAATTCTATAGAAAGCTACTAGTTAATCTTCCTAAAGACCTTCTTTAGAAGTATCTAAAAGTCTAAATACAACTATCCTTATATATTATCTTCTCCAAAAAGAAGGTATTTAAGTTATAATAGTCTTCCTTTTTACCCAACTATCTTCTCTATATTAGAGGTATTTAAGTTATAGTAATTTTCTTTTTTACCTAGCTATCTTCTCTATATTAGAGGTATTTAAATAGTCTATTTATTTATCTCTTTACTAATCTTCAGATAAATAAATTAATCTCACTATATTTATCAGCTTAGTAAGATTACCTTCTTAATTATTCTATAATTATTATTATAATTATTATTTTCTATTATATCTAGTAGAGTAATTTCTAGTCTACCTATAGGCTAGGTTTATAAATATCCTATTAATAATAATTTTATAGTATAAAGTTATAAAAGTTTATTTAGTGAAGCTATATAAATACTAGTTTCTAAATATTTTCTAGGTCTCTAGAGTATCTACCAGTTTTAAGAGTATAAGTATAGTTATCACTCAGTTTTCTTATTTCTAGTATAGATCTATAAATAGCTTTCTTTAGTAATCTTTCTAGTTTTTATATTTACTTATCTATCTTTTCTTAATAGTAGGATAATATATTATATTAATATTTATTTATTAAGGTAGTATAGAAATATCTCTCTATTCTAACTTTAAAGACTAAAAGCAGAATAATCTGCCTCTAAACACTATTAAAATAGGCTATAACTAAAAAAGCCTATCTAGACTAAAACTAACTAACTACCCCCAACTATAAAACCTGAGAGAAGTAAAAACAGATAGAAAATATTAAAAAAATATTTTTAAACTATAGAATTATATTCACAGATCTATAGTCTAAAAACTAAGCTGATCTGAATAGTAGATCTTAGATTCTAGAGAGAAGAGAAGTTATTTCTTTCTATCTATCTGTAATAAATCTAACTATTTATACTTATGAGGCTACTTATATTATATAAATAGGCTGAGCCTATTTACAGACCTAACTTTATTATAATATCTAGCTACTAAAATTTAGAATATCTAAACTATAAATAACTCTAAAATCTTATTAGATACTAAAGAAAAATATTTATAAATTTAATAAAACTATAAATACTACTCTAAGGTGCAGTATAAAGATTTAATAATATAATTCTTTTAGATAACTAATATAATCTATATATGTCGGGTTAACTGGGCACCGATATGGTAAAAGCTATAGTAGTGGGTGATATACTGAGTGCACCACTTTTTACACTAATTAGATAAGAGATATTATCCTACGGATTGATTCTAATAGCGTATAGTGTGTATACGTGCGCCGTAATGTAGACTTAGATATAATGAAATAGAAAACACCAGTTGCGACCTAGTTATGATAAATCGATTAATTATAAACGTTTACCAGTTGTAAACTAATACTGATCAGTAGTTTAACTACTACTAGTATTTATTACTACTACTTAACTGTAGATCAGTAAGGAACATCTGAAGAGATAAGATTATAATACCTCCTAAGGGATCTTATAGATAGCTTCTAAGTAGAAACAGGTAACTTGAAGCTATTACGACTGTATACTACCCTGAGAGAAATTATTAACGCTATACTTATGATAGAAACAGAAGTAAAGATAACCTCGTGACAACCTGTTTACTTCATATTATATTACGTCCACTATATAATAAAAAGATAATTTAGATTAATACTAAATTAAGGTAGTAAATATTAAGATAAAATAATAAGATTAATATAACTAAAAGAAAAGAACTTATAATAAAAACTACTATTCCTTATTATTACTTTTTAATATCTCATATATATTTAACTAATAAGAAATAAGAGAATATTTTAATAATAGTAGATATAATATATTAGTAACTAAAAATAATATACTAAAAGCATTCCTTTTAATATTACGTGGAAGAAGTAAAACACCTTAGTTAATATATTTGCATCTATAATATGGCTTACTTAGTAGTTAGGACTTAACTGTGATAAGAATAATAATAAAGAAAAAAAATCCTTATTTTATATAGTAAGAGGACCCTAGGAATAATTATAAAGGTATAATTAATAATATAAACTAACATATAAATATTACAGATCTAAAACTAGGTAATAATATTAGCTTGTGATTTCTTCCTCTGATGTTTTGTAAGTAACTATAGTAGAGAGATATTCTAATTAGGATCTCTCAGGATATAGTAATTTATTAAGATATTAAAACTAACACTAAAATAAAAGTGTTAAGAAACTATTATCCCTTATCCTTACTTACATGTCCAACTGACTAATAACTACAGCTTATTCTTAAAGCTGCTCTCTATAGTAATAATAAGCTAAGAGATAGTTACTAGACTATATAAAGATAAGTAACTAATAATACTTTTAATCCCCACCCGTTATCCCTATTTAGTATAGGCAGCATATTTATATAATAAAGAGCTAAACTAAATTACTAATAACCTTAATAATATTACTGTTAGATTATAACCTACCTCCACCTCTATAATAAGCTCTAATAAAATTACTACTGAAGTATACTAATTTATTACTGGCGTTACTAGTAAAGAATAATATTTAGTAAATTGATAAAGATCTTAAATTAGAAGATATTTATAAGGTTTTCACTAGAAGGAGATATCTGCTTAGTAGTAGTAATTTATCTAATAAGTATATATACTTCTGAAGCTACAGCTTTTAGAGAAATGCTTATAATTAAGATATGATAAAGTTATACTAACTATAGATATTCTCCTAACCTGACACCTTAAATATATCTTCCTCTCTGGATCCTATTAATAGCTACTATAAGGATATAAATAATAATAGTATCCCTACAGCTGAAGTTAATAAGTATAAGAAGGTATTCTAATATATAGGAGTAAAAATACTAATGGGGATATACTAAAAAGTTATATCTTAGTAATAGGGTGAGAATATAGAATTCTAAATAAATATTAATAATAGTATACTTAATAATATCTTTATCTACTATTATATTTATCTATGGAAAAGATAAAGTGTCTACTTTAATAAAGTATAGGAAGCTTACTATATTAACTTTAAGGGATAGACTCTAGAATACTTTAATAATGTAGAGAGAATATTAATATAAGTCCTTAAGAACTACCTTATAGGGAAAAGTATATACTTCTCTATAGATAAGGGTATAATTTGTGAAGGGCTGGACCTAAGCTTATTTAACTAGAAGGTGGCGTAAATACTGTTTATTTAGAACTAAAGAGTAAAAGAGAAGCTTTCACAAGTGTATAGAAAAGTCTGTATATATAATACTATATAGAGCCTACTGAGGCTCCACCCGGGCGAGGGGGTTAGCTTTAGATACCTGAGTACAGCTCTAGCTGGACATCTAGGTATAGCCTATAATATTACCCCCCTCCTCCCCAGCTGCCGCCCGGGTGGAAGCTATAAGCTAAGTCTCTATTATTATTTATAATTAGCTTATATATTACCTTATACTACTCTAGGGCTACTATATCTGTAATAGTATTAATAGGCTCCCACGTAGGGTTTATATATTCTTCCTATTTAATAAGGGCCTCTTATTAGTATTCTCTCCCCACTTAGTATATCCTTATAGCTAGAATATTTTTAACTAGCTATTTAACCTCTCTGTTATTATCTACTAGTGGTAGCAGCTAGCTATTAACTATAACCTACCTGGGTAGTAGATTAGTAGTAGCTTTCTGGAGTAAATTTATATAGAACTATAGGTAAATAGACTTTAGAGTATCTAACTTTATAATATATAGTAAGAGAATCTTCACTATTATATACTTATAGTATAGTTAGGTTAGCTTTTAGCTTAGTTTTAGTAACTTATAGTTAGATATATTTAACTACATCTTATTACTAATTTAGTATTAATCTGTGGGAGACTAGGTTCTGTTCGTTTAGGTTTCTAATTTCTACTGGATAGTAGCTATCTCTATATAAATATATATTATTACTAACTATATTCTCTCTACTAGCTAGTAAGCTATAGTTTCACTACTACTGGATAGTTTTATATACTCCTTAGTGATTAGAATAAGATTAATATAATATTTATAATCTATAAAGAAAGGTGTAGTTCTTATTATATTATACTGCTAGTTATAGAGGGTTAACTGTATAATAGGTAGTAAGTTACCTTAGTTATCCTGAGACTAGTAGGTAAATACCTTTAAAACTGCTTAGATCTTCTAGTTATATTATTTTGTGATTCTGTTAGTCTATAGGTAGTAATTAATACTTAATAGGTATATAATATCTATTAATCTGTAGAATTCTTTCTAGAAGTAATTCACTCAGTTAGACCCTCTATTATTTATAATAGAGTATAGTATTTTATAGAATCTATAGTGGTAACTGAGGAACTGCTAGGTATATACTTCTGCTTCTATTATATCTATCTCCTCTAATATAGAGATTTTATCTAGTTAATTAATAATAACCTAGAGGTAATAACTATCTTATCTTTTTGTGGGGGGTAAGTTAGTAATAAAGTCTATTAATAGATTAGAGTGTAACTAGTTAGATACTAGTAAGGATTTTAGGAATTGTTTTTTAGTCTGCCTCTAGATATAAATACTTCTATATATATTATAATTATATATAAATTAGTAGATATTTTATAATTATTCAGGCTAGTAAAACTATTAGCTTATAATCTCTAGTATACTATTATACTCTGGGTGCTCCATAGGGGAGGAATTATGCGATTTCTATACTAACTTAGTTCTAAGTTTGTTGAGGAGGCTATTACTCTCTTTACTACTTAGTATTTAAAGTTTCTCTCTGAAGGTAAGCTATCCTAGTATATTAATAGTATATTTAGTGATCTGGATCTTAATATAGAAATTAGGAGGGAAGTTATATTCTTCCTACTGGATTACTATAAAGATCTATTAGTATAAAGAGTCTCTCTTAGTAGTGTAATTCTATATCTCTTATAAATCTGGTTTTCCTTTAAAAACCTAGATATTAGTAATATCTATATATCCTACTTAGGGCCTCGCGGGGATAGTAGCATCTGGGATAATTTATATTACTTATCTTTATTACTTCTTATTATTCTACCCTTTAGGGGTATTTTATTCCCTCTGGGAGAGGATATTAGAAGCTACTATCTGGGTGCCTAGCTGGTATTTAAGGTAAAAGTTATACTGAGATAACTTCTCTACTTATTAGTTCTGCCTCTCTGTAAGTTATTATTTCTTTATAAAATACTTAAAATCCTTATAATTAGTGAGGACTTTAAACTTCTTAGTGCTCTGCAGCTCTACTCTCTATACCTATAAATATTCTAGTATTATAAAAAATTCCTTATTATAGATTAGGTAATTAAACTCTATAGGGGTTAGATATTAAGAGTAGAAAGCTACTAAATACCTCACTCCAGCTTTATCAGCTTAAGTTAATATACCTCTCAGGATATACTTAAAATAGTCTATCTTTACTATTATTAGAATATTAGAATTAAATATCTATAGGACCAGTTCTATAGTGAAGAGTTATTTTAGTGTGAGGAAAGTTTCCTACTGCTCCAGTCTCCAGTTAAAAGGAACTAACTTCTAAGTTAGGCAGTTTAAAAACTTTATAATAATACTATATTGAAGTATAAAAACCTTATAGTAGTTTACAAACTTAAGGAAACTGTAGATACCTTTCAGTAAGCTGGGGGGGAGCTAGTTAGTAATAGCTTCTAATTTCTCAGGATTATAAGAGAGACTCTTTCTAGTTATTATAATATATTTAATATACTTAACTATAATAACTGAGAACTTATATTTCTTAGAATCTAACTTAAAGTTTATATCAGTAAAATAGCTAAGTATTTAGTGGACCTTCTCCTTATACTCCTTTTGTAAGCTACTAATATAAATAAGGATATTATTAATATATACTGTAATGAAGTTATCTAGAAACTATTATAAGTAACTATTAATATACTATTAAAATATAGTGGGGGTATTAGTAAGTCTAAAGGAGTATACTACCTATTTAAAAAAGCTATAATATATCTGAAAAGCTATTTTCTCCTGATCTACTTTATTAATTCTGATTTTATAGAATATAGTAATAATATTAAATTTAGTATACTAGTAGGTAGTAGTAACCCTCTAGAGGGTTTCTAATATAAGGGGGAGGGAGTAATAATCCTTCTTTATAATAATATTAAGAGCTTTATAATTTATATAGAAATATATTCCTCTATTTTGCTTTCTTATAAAAAGGATTAGGATATTAGTAGAGAAGCTACTTACTTTAATAAATCCCTTATTAAGTAAATCCTCTAGAATTTTCTTAAGTATTAGAAGCTTCTCCTATAATATATTATAGAGGAGTCTCTATAGGAGGTTTAGTTTCTATTTCTTCTTATTAGGGATTAATAGGATATAGTAGTTTATCTCTAGTTAGCTGGGAGTTAGCTAGTATACTGAATCTAAATAAAAAAGATCCAGAAATTTCTTTAAGATATTTGTAAGGATATAATCTCTTAGGTCCACCTCTGCCTTTAAAGCTAATATTTTCTTAATATCCACCAGACTAATAGATATAATCTAGTAGGGATTTAGTGCCTCACTAGTATACTATATAGTATACTGACAGATAAATATAAATAAGTTAACACTAAGTAGCTAAGCTGACTGAATCTCTTTAAACTATACTAGTTTATCCTGATATTTTAGGTATACTATTATACTGCTTTTCTTATATATTATCTATTAGGCTCCAATATTATAGATAATATAATTATCCTCTATCTATAGTTACCTAAAATATAAGAGTAGCTACAGGCTCTCTATAACGTAAGTATAGATTTTCTATATATAGCTACTAACTTCTAAAGTTAGGATAGCTACCCTCTAGATATTACTAAATAATAACTTAGTAGTATATCTCTTTATCTATCTCTTTAACTTATTAACTAGTAGGAGGTGAAACTTCTTTATAAGGAAGGTATTAATAATAATATAAATATTATAGTCTATATTAATAAGTATATTAATAGAGTAATTTTTATTAATTCTAGCCTAAATAGTAGCTAACTATTAGTTACTTACTTATTCTTTTTTTTATTATTTCTCTTATTTTATTACTTCTATTTTAGTTAGCTTTAGGGTCTGACTTCGCTCTAGAGTTACTTTTTTCCTAAATCCTCACTATTACTAGGCGGAATAATATTATCCCCCTGGTTATCCTTAGTGTGATCTAGAGTGGCTATAGCTTTCATAACTTTCATACTAGTCTTCTTATATTTTTAAGTTTTATAGTTCCTACAAATATAATTTTTCTTACTATATTTAAAATATTAGTAAGTATCCTAATAGTCTCTAGAGTGTTCCTTAGGAGCAGAGGAGAAGCTACTAGAGCTCCAGTATTATTATTACTTCTTAACTATTTTAGTTATTATAATATTACCTTCTATATTATAGGTAGTGAATCTTTAGTAGGATAACTAGTAATATACTAACGCCCCTTTTATATATTTAAGCTTCTAAGCTATATTTTAAACTTTAGATAACTAAAGTCTATTTTCTATAGGAAAGTTAATTATAATAAGTAGCTTCTTAAAGTGGGAAAATAGAGTAGCCTCTAGTAGGGAGATCTGGACTATATTTAGCTATATATACTCTCTAGTGTCAGTTAGAATCTTTTCAAATTAGGATAAAAAGATAGTTAGGTATTTATTTTCCTTCTATCTGAAACTTTATAGCTAAGTAATAATATAAAGCTAACTATTAGAATCTAGGTAAGTTCTATCTAAATAACTTATGAAATTATTTAGATTATAGAAGTTCTCTAACTTTCCTACTATATAGAAAGTTTCAACTACCTACTGAGGATTAGAGTCTAAGTAGGAGTAAATTAGATATTAATATTCCTAATTATTATTAAAGAAATAGTAGTTAATTTTAAGCTTAGTTTTTATCTGTTAAGCTTATACTTAATATTCCTTCTACTTACCTGAAAACTTTAGGGGTAGGGAAAGAGGTTTCCTCTAGTAGTTAGCTATTAGTGGGGGTATAGTAATATTATTAACCCTAAAGGCTATTATCCTAATAGATATTATTCTGGGGGTTACTAGAGTATTCTAGTGTAAGCTAGAGGTATCTATTATAGTAACTACCTGGGGATTACTACCTACTATAATATCTTATTTTACTAACTTATATAAAAGCTTATTAATCCTCTGGTAGAGAGAGCTTAAGGTATACTGTAATTACTACTGAAGTAGTTTACTCATGGGGTTACTACCTATAGGAGTATCCTGAGGGGCTCCAGTACTCTCTATTATTTTTTATATTAGTTACCTATTATATAGTATCATATCCTAGAAGTTATACTTAACTAGATTATATACTTAACTAGTGGGGAGCTATGTTCTACTTAGTATTATCTATATAGTGAATAAAACTAAATTCTAAATATGTGAAAGGCTGGACTTAGGCTTATTTAACTAGAAGGTGGCGTAAATACTATTTATTTAGAACTAAGAAGTAAAAGAGAAGCTTTCATGGGTGCGTAGAAAAGTCTGTATATATAGTGCTATATGGAGCCCACTGGGGCCCCACCCGGGCGAGGGGGTTAGCTTCGGATGCCTGGGCACAGCCCTGGCCGGACATCCAGGTATAACCTATAACATAATTAGAAAGAAGCTAATAGAGATCCTTATAAGGAAGATACTAATAAGATAGATAGTAGAAAATATTAAGATTAACTAATAGAGTTACCTAGCCCTCAGACAAGAAATTACTAAGGATCCTAACTTTATTAATAATCTCCTGAGAGTAGGAAGTTTTATCTCTATTAATTAATAACTCTTAACACCTAGAGGCTTAATAATAGGGATAGCCACCCCACAGTTAACACTAATAATATTAATAATAAAAGTAATATTAATATTAAGCTTGCAGCCTACAGACTTAGATATTTATATAGATATTAACTTACTGAGGACTGAAAAGATAATTAGTATTACTAATAAGGAGGAAAAATACCTAGAGCTAACTAAACCCCTGAGACTTTATATCTACCTCAGAGGGAAATATTAGTTAACACTGAAATATTATATCCTATTTAACTAACTTCACGAGAAAGTTAAGTTATTATTCAGTAAAACTTATAGAATAAACGATAAATATACTAGAGAGGAGTATAATATCTTTAAGGATAAAATATAGATATTTATTACTAAATATATTAGTTATAATATTAGCTGGAATATAGTAGGAAAAATATTTAATAATATACTAGTAGGATAAGTATATTTATATTATAAGATATCAATTTTACTAATCTAAGATGACTTCTTAATTACTTAGATAGTTAGAATAGTTAGAGATAAGTTTAAAATACTTATAGTCTACTTTAACTACTATAGGGAGTGGAAGAATATAAACCTTAAGGTTTTTACTGAAGACTATAGATATATTGATATAGTTGAGGTATTTAGAGTGATAATAATATAGATTAACCTCCTTTAATATGTTTATCTGAACCTATAAGATCTATAGGAGAAAATTAATAAGGAGATATATATAACTATACACTAAGCGTGTGATATAATTAATATACTCCACAATATTGTTAATAAAGTTAAACTAACTGTCGATAAGCTGTGTGAATAGATAATAGAGATATTTAAGAGTTAAAAGAGACAGTTAAAGTAAAAGGTTAACTATATTTTAGATTATAACTAATTTCTTGCGAACTGTATATATAATAGCTAAGGGCGGAACTAATACTTTAATTACCCTTAACTACTTTATCTATAATATTTACAGGATAATAAGGTTATCCCAGGATAACTCCGCGAGAAAGTATAAAGTGGGGATATGCGAGGCAAATATTAAGTATACTTAAAACTAGTGAATAAGTATTAGTTAATAAAGTATACTCCAGAGGAATATAAGGCTACTACCTTATGATTTAAAAAGGTGTTTATTATTGATACTATATCAGTAGAGGAGATTATAATATATTTTAATAATATTAACCTTACGTAGGAGGTAATAGAGGAGGTGAAAGATAATATAGAGGAGATATTAGAGGATAACTTTATAGCTATCCACTTTACTATAATAGATAGTAAAGAGGAGACTATTAATTCTATATAACTTATAGAAATCCTTCAGGATTATACTTTTTGCTACTTAATAATTACTAATAAATTAGAGACCTTCCTGACTTTATAGTATTTAGAAGTTATTTTTAAAAGTATCTTTCTAGACACTAAAGTAGGTAGACTCTCTACTAGAGGTATATAATAACTTAGAGCCCTCTAGAGGATCCTCTCTAATATCTTACTAGATAAGAAAACTCTAAAGATAAATGTTAAATTTAGAGATAAGTAAGGATTTATAAGTTTTAGTGTTACTAGAGTGTCTATACCTTTTAGAGATATTAACTTTAATATTATACTTATAGTTATATTATTTCTACTAAGCCTCCCTAATATAGATTACCTCAGAATATATCTTAATAATCTTAATAATAAGATTAAGTAAGAGGGAGTGTTACTACTTATAGAGAGATATAATAGATACTTATAGTTCTTAATATAAGAAGATCTCTATAATAAAGTTATTAACTTCCTTATAGAGATAGAGATATAGTAACTTTATAAGAGATTTAGCTACCTTAGTATCTATAAGTTAAATAATATACTTAAGAGAGCGGGCGAAACTGTAATTACTAATAAGATTATAGTAATTATAAAAAACTGCCACTAATATTAGATAAATAGCAAAATATTATACTGGTTTAAGTTCAGCTTTAAGGATAACTGTAAATTTAATATAGAGATTATCGTTAATATTATATACCTTAATAGTAATAAGCTTATATTATATACTATCGATATCTTAATAGTATTCACAGCTGTAAGGTTTATAAGAAGTATTTCTGTGGAGGATATATAGTGTATACTGAAAGTATACTGGATTGATATATACTAAGGACCTCCAGATAGGATCGTTACTAATATAGAATGTAACTTTATAGCTGAAAGTTTTAAGAGAGAAGCTAATAGTATAGATAGTAAAGTTAAGATTATATTAGTTAAAGCTTATAATAGTATTAGTAAGGTTGAATATTACTATATCCCCCTATAGAGGGTATATAAGATTATTTAAGATAAGGTATTAGAGATTAGCAGAGAGGAGGCGTTATAAAATGCTATTAAGGCTGTTAATAATATAAGTAGCCTAAATAGCCTTATGCTAACTCTGTTAGTTTTTAGAGTATATTTATATCTCAACCTAATATTACTACTATCTCTAGATATAATAAGATGTATAGTAGCTATCCAGAAGGTAATAGAGGAGGTATGTAAGATTTATGCTTAACGGCAAGTTTCTGACACCCTGAGTGTATGTAATAGTCCCTTAATAGCTACTATTCACTGCCTACTACTATAATTAGAAGTATGCATTTACTGTAAACACTAAGGGTAGACAGGATCCTTCAGACTCCTCTTAATCGACAGTAAGATATATATTATAGAGATAGATAGTAAACCTAGCACCTTCAGATTTATAATAGTTAAGCTATATTACTAGCTATATAATAAGGAGGTGGAGGATTAAAATTAATAAGATAACTAACTGCTAGATGGATATCCAGAAGAGAAAGTATTAATAATAATACTAGATAAAGAGAGACTAAGGAGATAAGGATAACTATGTAAGAATATAAACTTTATCATAAAAGCTAACCTTACAGATAACGTTTACCATAATATCTATTTAATAACAAAGGAGGCAGAAGCACTCGCTAAAACTATTAACTTTCACTAATATAACCTCATTTAAACACTAGGGAGGCTTTTTAAGAGATTATATACTATAGAATGGGAGACTTTACTAGCAAAAAGTATAATCCACCTCAAACGCTTCAACACCTAAAAACATAATAATATAAAGATCTTCAGCCTCCACTTTATTAATAAGATCAAAGGAATAGATAATATACTATATAAGAAGTTATAGTTAGTTATTAAGAGCTTTAATAATTAGGGGAAAACCAATATCCTCACGCAGTCGCTAATAATCTAACGGATCAGTTACTACCTAATATTAGTATTATTAGTAATACTTAAAGAGGTTACCCCTACAGAAATCTACCTCTAGGATATTATATAAGTATATATATAAGTAGAGATAATACTGAATTGCCTTATACTAGCGAGACTGCCTCTAAGCCTATAAGGTTTGTAAATTATATCCAGAGGGTACTATTGTTATTATTATTCAACTATTATACAGCCTCGCGGAGTCAGGCACCCATTAGTATACAATATACTCTAGCTACTATAAGGACCAGCTATAAATAGAGACCTTATTATATAATCTATACTTTATAATCTCCAGGCCTAATAACCTGCACTTTAGGATTATAAGTATATAAATAGATAATACCCTCAGAATCTACTTACTTAAGTTTAATAATAAAAAAGAAGAGGAACTCCAGTAAGTAGAATTTGCAGCTAAACTAAAGTTAATACTTATATAATATAAACTCCTCATATTTAATAGTAGAATAATTACCCTAAAAGATAATAATAATATCACCCTCACCCAAAAGGGATAAGGTAAGAAGATTAAGCTTATCAATTATATATCTAAGACTATAAAGTTAATATATATTAAATAATAGGTATAAGGAGCATATATCACCTCTATATACTAACTGGAGGTATACTTTAACCTCTCTATTACAGCTTAATATTAAAAACTAATAGAGAAGGATATTAAGAAACTTAATAAATATCTAGTGTAATAGATAAAAAACTATAAGAGAAACTTAATATTTATCCCCACTAATATCAGGATAATAAAACTATATATCTTTATTAATAGATCCTTTACTAATAATAGTAATATAATATCCCAGTTAGGATTTATTATTATCCTAAGGATAGAAGAAATCAGTAAGGATAATAATACCTTTAAACTTAGAGGTAATATTATCCACTTCTCCTCTACTAAGTTAAAAAGAGTTATATATAGTATATTAGTATCTGAAGTCTATAGTATAACTGTAGGAGTTAATATAAAATATATAATATTTATAACTATTAAGTAAGTAACTAAATACCTTAAGATACTAATAATACTAATAATAGTCTATACTAACTCTTACTTCCTCTATAAATACCTTATTAAATTAGATACTATTAAAGAGAAGTATCTTATAATTAATATTATAATATTATAGTAATTATATAAAAGAAGGAAGATCTTTAAAATCTAATAGATTAATAGTAAAGATAACCTTACTGACAGTATAACTAAAATATCTAACAACTAAGCTCTTAAAATATTTATTACTATAAACAAGGTAATTATAAGGATAGAAAGATAGGTTATAAAGGCGACAGAGAGTAATAAGAGGAAAACATAAGAATAAAGAGGATAAACAGAGAGTATCACCACGAGAGGGCCCCAAGGCATCCAAGTGGCGATAATCAAAAGGCGTATTTTTACAAGTAAATACTATTTATAGTATTTAATCAGTTTTTAGTATACCAAAAAGATATATGTAACTGGTGGCTGTTTTTACGCTTTACGCTATTTTACGTTTTTACGCTATTTTTACGCTTTATGCTATTTTGCGTTTTTACGCTATTTTTACACTTTACGCTATTTTACGTTTTACGCTATTTTTGCATTTAACACTATTTTGCGTTTTTGCTATAAAAGAGAGTATTGCCAGTGTCGAGTTAACTAGGCACTAATATGGCAAAAGCTATAGCAGTGGGTGACACACCGAGTGCCCCACTTTTTACACCAATTAGATGAGAGGTATTATCCTACAGATTAATCCCAACGGCGCATAGCGCGTACGCGTACGCCGTAACGTAGACTTAGATATAACGAAATAGAAAATACCAGTTGCGACCCAGTTACGATAAATCGATCGATTACAAACGTTTACCAGTTATAAACCAACAATATAATTAGTTATTAGTTAGCTATTAAAAATATTAATCTCCACAGAATATTTACTACTACTATACTCTAATTACTTAGTTAGAATAGATTTTATATCTATTAGATATTATCTAAGAAACTAATTTATAAATTAATATATAGATTAGTAGTAATAAATTTTACAGAATACTTTTTAGAGATCTACTAATTATTCCTTTTCTTACTCTAAAACTTAGGAAGGATAGTTTTACTTTATATAAAACTTTAAATAGAATTAATAAGAAAAAGATTATAATAATTAATATTATCTTAAGAGTTACTATATATAGAAAGATTACTAGTAACTATTATATCCTAATTAGAGAGAATTATAATATTATAGATAGATTTCTTTTATTTTAGTTAAATTTATTATATAGAAGCTTAGAATAAGCTTAAGGGGAAGATTATAATAAAATTAGGTTTATAAATAGATTTATTTATATAATATAAATAACCTTATAAGTATAAATAGTTAGGTTTATTACAGATAGATAAAAAGAATTAACTTCTCTTCTCTCCAGAATCTAAGATTTACTATTCAGATCAGCTTAGCTTTTAGATTATAAATCTGTAAATATAATTCTACAGTTTTAAAATATTTTTCTAATATTTTCTATCTGTTTTTACTTCTCTCAGGTTTTATAGCTGGGAGTAGTTAGTTAGTTTTAGTCTAGATAGGCCCTCTCAGCTATATCTTATTTCAGTATCTATAAGGTTAATAATAATATTATTAAAGTTATTAAAAGCTACTAAATTACTTAACTTTTAGTAATTATAATATTTAGAGAGAGTTTAGAGATTATACTTAATTATTAAATATTATAGAGTTATTATTTTAGGCTAGAGAATATTAATAAAAGAAGAATTATAAAAAGATAGAAGCTTATATAATCTTAATCTAACTACTAGTAGTAATTAATATTATCCTATAATAAAATCTTTTTATAGATACTATTATAGAGATATTAGAAGAATTAATAATAGTAAGATAATCTCTATTAAGCTGTAAAAATATTAGTATAGGAAGGAAAGTTTTACTGTATATTATATACCTTCTTTATTACTATATATTAATTATAGATTTAATTAAGAACTTGAAATAAGATCTTATAAACTAGAAGCTTAAGGAGAGTATATTATTTTATTATATAGTAGTAATAGTAATATTTAACTTTAAACTAAATCTTATATTAAAAAGTTTTCGTTTAAACTATCTCTTAAATTATTATATAGAGAATATAGAGATTAGTAAGATAGTTAGTAAGAAAGATATTAAGGCTATAGTAACTACCTTTATAAAGTAACGTAGTTTTAATATTATAACTTCGGAAAAATTGAGTATAGTAATAAGTAAATTAATAGAGAATAGGAATATAAGTTATCTTAAGATACTTAATAATAACTGAAGATATTAGTAAAAAGTAGGTATTTTAATAATATATAGTATACTAATCTTATTAATTAAAAAACTAACGTTTCAGAGACTACTAAACTTTATTAAATATCTCTTCAGAAGGTATATAGATATATACTTTCTATATCTGAATAAGCTTATTAGAGTTGTAATTAAAGTTAATATTATCAGAAATACTATATAAAGGTTTTTTTTCTTCCTCTATTTTAATAAAGTGGGTAGTAATATCTTTAGTATATTTTTCAGAAGGTAACTTATTAAAATCCTCACTTTTATTAAAAGTAAAAATATTAAATATTATAGTAACCTTATTAGGATTGAAACCCTGAGGTCTTATATCTATCTATTTTTACTTTAACTATAATACTATATTTTTCAGGATATACTATATATATAACTACTGGGCGCTATTACTGAAAATATTATTGAGTGCTGCCTTAAGGTTAGTATTGTAATTAGTAATAATAACTTGGGAATTAGAGATTTTATTAATAATAAGTAGATTTTGTAACTATAAGAGTATCTATTAATAAAAATCTGTAGTTTTAGCGGAAATAAGGTAAAAACAGACGTTAAACGTGGTGCCTATAGAGGTTACACCTATAATTTTAAAGAGGGGTATCTGAAATTAGTTAACCTAAATGGGATATATTAAAATTTTTATTAAAATAAATAGAGATATTGTAAGCTAACTTTATATATATTATTTAGTATTAAAAACTCTAGATTTTACCTAAATATTATAAAGTATAATATATATATCTAAAAGATTCTATTAATTTTCTTATAATTACTATAGTGAATATAAAAAAAAGGAATATTATTATTTTTATTTTTGAGGATATTAAGGAAGAGTTATATTATAGTAAGAAGCTTATATTTTTTAAGTTTTAGCTAGTATTAGAAGTTCTGTATATACTAACTAGTAAATAGAATCCTCTTTTGGGTAGTAATATAGGCGGTAATTTAACGAGAGGTTATCTCTGTTGATATAGAGAGTTCCTCTATAAGCTTAATTACTATTTTTTCGCCTATAGTTTTCACTATATCTACTATTTCGATTATAAGGTTATAGAAGGTAGTAACTATAGTGTAACCTTATAATCTAACTATACTGTAGTTATATATATTTTTACTCTTAAGAATCCCCTAAAACTACTACCTTATTACTGCTTTATAATAGATCTTACCTCGAAATTAGTAGTTATAGAGTTTACTGAAGTTATAGCACTAGTTTGTTGATTGAGGGTGAGGTGTACTAGTGTGGTCACATAAGATATTAATATAGGTACTGTCGTTCGATATTTGTATTTTGTATAATATGATACCCTCGTTATAGTAATAAACCTGTATGCGTCGCTAGCATTCTTTATAGCTATTGGATTCGAAGGTCTCTATCGTGGGTATCCTAAATTAGTTAATTTTAGGTAGGAAAATAGCTCTCCCTGGACGCATGGAATAAAAACAAAAGAGGGTCAAATGCAGGCTAACCAAAGCGATTCAGCCGAGTGACGGAGAGGTCGCATACCTCTCCCTCGAGGTACAGCGGTAGGTAGACCCCTCATGGCGTAATATGGCGATGTTAACCAAACGGGCATAGCGCGGCGCATTACCAGAAGCCCTCCGTCAAAATACCAGGTATCGTGGATCGTGGACTCGAGCCGTCAGGACTGTGCCAGTATGCTTTCGGGATCTCTCCGATCCTCTTGATGAGGCCGTAAAGCTGTCCACGCCAGAGTACTCCCGGATCACTTTGGTCTTTGGTATACTCTTATAGTTTTACAGAGTACTCAGAAACGAAATCTGTATTAGACAGATGGGGGTCCTACCCCTTCTTCGTTGACTACGGGTATAATAAATGCCGGCTGTTCCTAATGGCCATTGCGAGTCAGGCCAACTCCAAACGCGTCACAGATTCCACTGTGGCAGGCGAATAACATCACGACTCTCCTCGCCCCATTTCTAGAATGGAGCGTTAGCATCCGAGCACCTGGCAACCGCCGTACTGAAGCAATGACCATCTTACCTGCCCCTGGTACAACGAGCACGGCGTCTAGCAGGTCCAGACGTAGGTGCACTTTGTCTTTTCGTGCTCGCACCACGTCTTGCCGCCGTGGCCATCGCCGTTGAACTTGCCGTTCGCCTTGCCGTTGGTGGAGCCGCAGATGGTCGAGAGGCCCGGGTCGGTGTACTGCTTGTCGATGGCGCAGGTGTGGTCTTTGGCGCAGGTTCCCGAGAGGTTCCAGGTGGCGGCCTGGGCGAGGGGGAGGAGGAAGGCGGCGATGGTGGTGAAGTGCATGTTGGCGGTGTTTGTCTGGGGTCGAAGAGGAGATACTGTGAGGTTGCAAGCGGGAACGGGAGTTGGGGCGCGAGAAGAGGGTCTGGTGGCAATGGTCCTCTGTATTAATACTTTGCCATTTTCGAATTCGTCGGCTACAACTTCGTGTCGGTGAGGGAGAGCTTTGATCTGACCCCAACGCTATCTGGGGCTATGCCGACAAGCGGTGATCAACGTTTGTAGGGAATGGTGATAGGGGGGAATTGGGTTTCCACGTCATGTGTGGATGGTGTCTTTTTGGGGCTGGTTATGGATACCAATATAGGAGCATCATAGGAGTTGACTCGTGATCCTGCTTAGTAGGGCCGCGTAGTTGAGCATAGCCATGTTTCACGAAGTAGGGTAGTGCCGAGTTGATTGTATGCATTGCGTATAATGGAGTAGGTTAATCGACTCCCGCATAATCCCCGGAGATGGAAATCATTTACCACGGCCAGACGTCGCCTCTGTCGAACATGTTGACACCGTCACCAAATACACGCATTATCTTCTGAAAGCAGGGATGGAAAGCTGTCAGGCACTCCCACCCCGGCCTCCTACATCTAGGGAACGGGATCTCGTATGACGGCTCGCCCTGGGCAAGTAAGCGCAGGGGAGGAAAGGTTCCCCGGGGGCCGGGCAACGCAGCTTGACTCTGAAGCCCCCCTATTCGAGACGGACACGAAGCTCTGCCCACGGCAGCAAATCCCGGAAATTCGGGGGTTTGCGAATTGCCGGGGCCGTGGTTCCGAGGGCGATGCGTACAGTAATTACTTCTGCAGCTTCTGTGGAAACTCGACACTACCAGCAGTGAAGAGTTGGTTGGCGTTGTGATCTTCCGAGGAATGGATTTGACCTGGCACTGCTGCCCTTCGATTGACGGCCAGGATATTCTGCAGCGTCATGAGATGCATAAGTTTTGCAGTGGTCACCGCCACTCTGTTTGTTTCCTAATCTCGTGTCAAATGGATATAGTCCCCGACTTCACACACGTGGAAAGGGCCATTAGAGTTTGACTGGGATTCTCTGCAAATTTCACTTTACGAGAGCAACCCTCCGCCTTACCAATCTACCCCAAAACTCTTTTCTCGGTTGTATTGATTATGCGAGTAACAGCAGAGCTGGCAACGCCTCAGTGGGCGCAATGATGGTGGACCAGCAGAGCCGAATCTGCGAAGCAATACGGCTGTTGACGGTTTTGAATGGTTGCCGAGACGAGCTATCTCGGTTGTCAACAGACGCTACTCGTATTTGCATTTCAGGTTGATGGGTGGGCATGTGTCTTAGGGAATGCCGGTCTTGGAAAGTCTCCATCAGGATGGTTTTTGGGACGCCGTCCACGTTGACAGTTCTACCGAGACTATTTTTGGGTAGATCCCCCCTTTCTCTAGTCTATCGTCTCGTTTCGTCGAGCTGAGCTTTTGAGTTTTGATTTCGTTCAATCCTTGCCTTTTTTTTTTTTTTTTTTTTTTTTTTTTTTTCTCCCTNNAATCCTTGCCTTTTTTTTTTTTTTTTTTTTTGCTGTTCTTCTCTCCGTGACATGACCCTACTATCGTCTAGCTCACCCAAGGTCTGGCGTTCTCTGCCATCATTGTGATACTCCGCGATTTTAGGGATGGACGAGTCATAATGACTTCGTATTGGCAACTATAGCACGGGCGGTGTTCTTCATCGGGAGGATGAGTCGGTTTCATATGTAGAGGTGACGGTTGCGACAAGACTCTGGCTCGTCTCCTCTTCTTCCCCTCTACCTTGAGTCTCCGAGAATTCAATAGAGTTGCCATCACCCTTGCTCCGCTGGGCCCATCAGCAGTCTACTTCTCATAAACTCACCTTTCCTGTTGCAGCCAGCGGGATGGATGCTGCTATCCGAACTGAATCGCTCGCCTACATGTCGTCTATGGACTCACAAAACGACCCAGTAGGCAACGGCTGTGACATTTCATTCAGCATAGACCAGTCAAAGTACAGCCAAGAACGATATCCTACCTCTTCTGCAACTCCAACTTGATGCAGCTTCGAACCAACCAGGATGTTGCTCAAGAACATGGAAAGTTAATGTCATGTCAGTTGTGCAGGACCAGTTAGCACTTCAAAGCCTCACTGTGGCCATTGTCGTTCATACGCAAACGCCAGGCCTTGGAAACGCACTGTTGCTTGCTGGGCAATAAAAAAAAATCGCCTGCCAGAGAGGAACACTGGCCGATGGATTGCAGCGATGAACTTCCTTCAAAGATGGGAAGACTTTCTGTGAGTACATCGGCTGGCAGTTTGTCATGCAGTATCGGAGTTGTCAATGCGCGGATGCCGCTCATCAAGTCCCATCAGAAATGCCAGGAACCAGAGCAAGACACGACTTGCCTCAAGCTCGACCTGACTTGGTCTCGTCTGTCCTTTGAACGCCAGCCAGCAAGGTTGGATCAACTCGAGTGATGGGAAATTGGCGCCTGAAAAGTGTTGCAAAGAACTCCATGGCAACCTTGATCCCATCCCAAAGAGTCATTAGTAAACCTTTGGCCAACACGCAGGCTACACCGTTGGCGATGAGCCGCAGCTAAACTTCAATCTCGCGATCCAGGTCGGGATACACTGCCAGGCAAACAGCCTCCTCGGCTTGGAAAACGCAATGAACCGAGAGCGTCACCTGGCCCCACACCACAACTGCAAATCATGTCATAACTCATTTCATTTCCAATCCCATGAACCCCTATGAAGAAGCCTTGCTGCCCTCGGCCTCGTCCGCACCCTCCTCGACCTCCTCAATCTCCACCCCGGCCGCGGCGCCGCTGAGCCCCTCCTCCTGGTTCCCGCTCTCGATGCCGCCCGACTGCGCGAGGAACCAGTCGGCGACGTCGCGCTTGCCGTTGAACAGCGCCGAGTCCAGCGGGATCTGGTCCTTTGCGTTGGCGACGGCGGGGCTCGCGCCCTGCTCGACGAGGAGCTTGACGACCTCGAGGTGGCCGCCGAGACACGCCCAGTGCAGGCCCGCGTTGCCAAACTCGTTGCCGGCGTCGACGTAGGCCTTCTTCTCGTCCGCGGGCCGGGCGTCCAACGCCGCGATGAGGGCTTTCACCACGTCTGGTGCGTGTGAGAGGGTGTTCCGAAAGATGATGCAGGGATTTGGGAGTGCAAAACTCACCGAGGTGGCCGTTGCCCGCGGCCATGTGTAGACAGGTCGACTTGCCCTCGTCCCTGGCGGCGGTGATGACTTCGCCGACGGAGACGCTCTCGCGCTCGGACAGGGCCTGGAGGGACTCTTGCAGGTCGGCGAGCTCGCCAGCGCGGGAAAAGTAGATGAGATCGTCGATCTCGTCCTCTGTCAGTTTGGGCGCCATGTTTGCGGTCTGGCGGGGTTTCTCTTGAATTATTCGGGCGTCTTGGTGAGTCGTTGAAAGGTCAAGTGTGAAATTTTTCGAGTACTGTGAGTGGACACACGGTGCGTAGTTCTCTATCTGCACTACACACTGTCTACCGTCGTCGACTTGGCCATGCTTCGCGGCGAGTTCACGCGACGCCATGGTTGATCAAGCCGTCAAACAACTGCGATGCTGCATCCCCATACAAGAAATTCCTCATGTGCTCGTCCAACCAGGCCGTCATGTCGCCAGCGTCGTCCATGGCCTGGATCTCCGCTTTTATGCCCAGGAAAAGCATCACCTGGAGTTCCCGCCGGCAGGACACATCGTGGCCGTCGATGTCCTCGTCCAGATCTTTGATGATGTTACGTGCGCGTGTGCGGTCTCTTGGTGTGAGGGGGTTGATCGAGCCCAATGCGCCATTGACGTGTTGGTCGTCGAAACCGAGTCCACCACGAGCGATTCGACTAGCGACATCGTCGGATCGAACACCCAGCCATTGGATACTGGGGACCGTCACACCTTGCTCGTGAGCATGCGCTCGGGATCCGTGGCTGTAACAGCGCATAATGCTGATTCCGTCTGGGTCGTAGTCGACCAGGGCAAGCACGGGAAGCTCGGGTCTCGCAGCATGTAGTGTGTGGACGAACTGTCTGGTGGCGAGGTCTGCATAGCCTTTTCCCTGTCAAGGATAAGCACGAGAAATCTGCTGCATATATAGAGGATATACTGACGGTTATAAGAATGCCCTGACCAGCAGTAGATGTCTCCTAGTACCGTGCTGCAGCAAGGGTCCGAAAAGTTGCCTGGACCGGTCACCGGTCAGCCAGGGCCTCGCGCAGGCTACAAGGCGTTGCTTGCATCTTTCTCAATTACCAACACCCATTGTGTGGTGCCAAAATCAATCTGGCAAATGTTGCGAGGTTGCGGGATGAGAACGCCCTGACGTTGGTCAGAAGAAGTGGGTGCCACGTCGGGCGGGAGCATACAGCCTCGCCTGTGGATGCGTCTATCGCCGCAGACATCCTCGTCAGGAGAATGACTGGCCCTGCGACGAGACCTTTGCTGGTCGCCACCTTTTTCGAGTCAGACATGGAACACAGACAGGACGTGCGGACTCACGATGTTGAGAAAGTCCCTCCCCAAGCCAAGGGTGTAGGCCAAGTCGTCGACCAGCCTGTCCACGACGGTTTGGCTGTTTGCGAAGAGATCTTGGCTTTGATAGTAGATGTTCCTAAACTCTGCTGTCTTAAACATGTTCGGTCCAACTAGCGAGGCTATCGACCATGACGGACCTCTTGGTAATTGGGTTCCCGGAGAGCAGGGCGCTCAGCGAGAGCTGGAGAATTTTGAAGACTTGAGCTGGCGAGAATGAGCGCGGGATGGCACAGAAACAGCAAGAGACACACTGAATTTGACAGCTTCGTTAGCAGATCTTCCGGGAAACCTCACGACGGACGGGGCAGGACGAGGTCGAGCTGGATTGCCCGAGGCGGCTGCTCGTCGGGTAGGACGAGTCCTGTACGGAATGGACATTTCTTCGCCATTGATGAGGGATTCCTGGCACGATGCCAGTATCTCTGCAATCTTGGCTACTGCAGTGCCGACATTGTTGTTGTTAGGGTCCGGGTCCGGTATGTTGACAACACTCCGTGGTGGATTGACGTGCTGTGGGATTAGCTGGCCATGTTGGTGACCGCCTAGCAAAGGGGAGATAGCATTGTCCATCGTCGGTAGATCGCGTGGCTAACTGGGCGAAAGCTTGCGCTGTGCAGCGCTGCGATGGAATGACTCTTGTCCTCGTGGAGTGGGAGCAGCTTCTTACAGTAGTCTCGGGGAGCAGAATGGAATGGTGTAGCTGCCATGGCAAGGGCCCCACCCTGGCTTAATTGACCAATAGGATGTGTCCCTTCATCACCACCAAGTCGCTGCATCCATCACGAGAGGAGGTACCTCTATACACTGTGCACCAAGAGATGTACGTGGTGGTGTCCTCTGCACGGCAGACCGCCCCGATGAAACAGTTTGACACTGGACGGTGCCTCTAACGGCGTGTGCTTCCAGACTCCAGGCACCCCGAGGCCGCTGAAGCTTGGCATGGCAGCTGTCAGCTTAAGGTCGTCCACTTCATCCAGAGTCGACACCAATGATGGCATTCTTGAAGAACACAATCGAAAAGTATATTGCAGACAAGCACCGAAAGCAAACGAAACGGAATTCGACGGGTTCCTGGGCCAGTTGGCCAGGCACCAAGGTCGTTGAGGGCTGACAGCCTGACACCCACAAGCGTGGCCTCGCTCCACAAAACATGCGCAAAATCATGATTGGAACAGGGGGTTGTACGTGGATACGGTGGGTTATTTCCGAGCACATGCATGATGCTAGCGACAGTCGCTTCGTGGACACCGCCTCTGGGAAACACGCAAGGGGTCTGGGGTCTGGCCGACTGTCATTTAAAACCAGTGAAGCGCAAGACACCCTGCGATCGTCCCACCGTACTTACTACTGCGATCGTCCATAGACACGCGACACCTCGAGACTGTCGTTTTCAAGAGCCCCGCCACCAGTCAAGATGGTCGCCAACGAAGAAGCGCCCTCGGTGGTCTCGAGCAACGGCTCCATCCTGAAGCCTCTCCAGTCCCGCAAGCGCGTCGCGGAAGCCATCGCCGAGCAGCAATGGCCCAAGAAGCCCCGCATCACGGCCAAGACGGACCGCACCAAGTGGCGCATGAGGGACGAGGATGGTCGCCACGTCTGGCGCTATCTCGAGGACGACGATGCCGCAAAGGAGTGGCCGCAGACCTACGCCGATAAGTACTTTTTGGGTCTTCCCCTGGTACGTCGAGACTCTGAACCGCACGCGCTGGCGCTCTCAGCTAACATTCTTAGGACCTCCCAATCCTGCCCGAGCCCGAAAGCCCCCTCGATGCGACGCGCAACGGTCTCGAGTTCGTCGAGAAGCTGCAGCTGCCCTTTGGCGACTGGGGTTGCGAGTACGGCGGCCCCATGTTCCTCCTCCCGAGCACCATCATCTCCCTGTACGCGAGCAAGACTCCCATATCCGACGCCAAGGCCACCGAGATCAAGAACTATCTGTTCGCCCGCGCGCACCCCGAGCTGGGTGGATGGGGTCTCCACACCGAGGGCACGAGCACCGTCTTTGGAACGGCCCTGAACTACACGACGCTGCGACTCATCGGCGTCGACGCCGAAGAGCCCGTCATGGTCAAGGCCAGAGCCAGACTCCACGAGCTCGGAGGCGCGACCCAGGGGCCACATTGGGCCAAGTGGTGGCTTGCCGTCTTGGGCGTCGTCCACTGGGACATTGTCAACCCCGTGCCTCCAGAGATCTGGTTGTTGCCCAACTGGGTGCCCATCCACCCCCGGCGGTGGTGGGTTCACATTCGCCAGGTCTTCCTGCCCATGTCCTACATCTACTCCAAGCGCTGGAGCTGCGAGGAGACGGATGTCATCCGCTCTCTCAGGAAGGAGCTCTTCGTCGAGCCCTGGGAGTCGGTTAACTGGAAGTCGAATCGCAACAGCATCGCTCCCGTGGACAACTACCATCCCAAGACCTGGCTCCTCAACACGGTCAACTGGGTTCTCGTCAACATCTGGAACCCGTACCTGCGCACCGACTCCATCAAGGAGCGCGCCGAGGCCTGGACCAGCGAGCTGGTGGACATGGAAGACGCCAACACCGACTACCTCGGACTGGCGCCCGTCAACGGACCGATGAACCACCTCGTCTGCTACATGAGAGACGGGCCCGGTGCGTACACCGTCCGCCGCCACACCGAGAGGCTCGACGACTCTCTCTGGGTCAACGCCGAGGGCATGCTGGGCAACGGCACCAACGGAGTCCAGTGCTGGGATACGGCCTTCATGATCCAGGGCGTCGTCGCCGCCGGCCTCGAAAAGGACCCGAGGTGGCGCCCGATGCTCGAAAAGGCGCTCGGCTTCCTCGACCGCCAGCAGATCCGCGAGGACTGCAAAGACTCGGAAAAGTGCTACCGCCAGCAGCGCAAGGGCGGCTGGCCCTTTAGCAACCGCGAGCAGGGCTACGCCGTGAGCGACTGCATCTCCGAGGCGCTAAAGTCCGTCATCATGCTGCAAAAGACGGAGGGCTTCCCTCAGCTGCTGGACGACCAGCGCATCTTCGACGCCATCGACTGCATCCTGGTCTACCAGAACGAGACGGGCGGCGTGGGCTCCTACGAGCAGCGCCGCGGGGGCGACTACATGGAAATTCTCAACGCCGCCGAGGTGTTTGGCCGCATCATGATCGAGTACGACTACCCCGAGTGCACGACGGCCTGCGTCACGGCGCTGTCGCTCTTCCAGAAGTACTGGCCCGAATACCGCAAGCAGGAGATCAAGGTCTTTCTCCACCGCGCGATCAACTGGATCAGGTCTCACCAAAAGTACGACGGTACGTGGTACGGCAGCTGGGGCATCTGCTTCACGTACGCCGGCATGTTTGCGCTCGAGGGCCTGGCGAGTGTCGGCGACGTCTACAGCACGAGCAAGGTGTCCAGGCGGGGATGCGACTTTTTGGTGTCCAAGCAGAGAGAGGACGGCGGCTGGTCCGAGAGCTACAAGGTGAGTCGACGCGATGCTGCCACGGGACCAAGACTAACAGCTTCAGGCCAGCGAAACGATGGAATACCACGAGCACCCCAGTGGATCTCTCGTCGTGCAGACGGCGTGGGCCCTCATCGGCCTCATGGGGGCGGAGTACCCTCACCTGGAGCCACTCCGCAAGGGCATCCAGTTCCTCATGGACCGCCAGCAAGCCAACGGCGAGTGGCTGCAGGAGGCCATGGAGGGTCTCTTCAACAAGAGCTGCACCATCATCTACCCCAACTACAAGTTTAGCTTCTCCATCAAGGCCCTCGGCATGTTTGCCCGCAAGTATCCGGACGAGAAGATCACCCCCGGCATCAGCGGTAAATAGCGAAGCCATCGTTTGAGAGCGTAGATAGTTGGGACACACATAATTCTACTGAGATATGAATAGTAGTAGTAGGCAGCTAGAGGCCATGAGATAGAAAGCAATGGATCTCTCCACTTTGGCCCTTTAGCTCTCAATCCATTTCATGGAACCACCCAGATTCTACGCTCCTTGCTGTGACACGATAATCTGCAGTGATGTGTTTGTGTCACGTACATATGCAGTTGGTGAAGCAGTGACATCTGGTGAAGAAGTGGCCAACAGCCTTTTGTGGGGAAGTCAGGGACCTTGGCAGAAAGAGCCCCACCACAGCTTCCAGAACAGTCTGACCCCACCAAATAGCTGGAGCTAACCTTACTCTCTGCAACTTGTGAATCAAACACTCTGCCTTTCTGTTTGCTCATTTGCCTGGTACTAGAAGGTGCCTATTCTTCCACCACGTTTGGCAACCCAATTTTATCCATTGCATTGATCAACTGAGAACAGACACATATTGCAAACACCGCCATGGAAGTCACGCTTGCAGAGGCGGGCATCACGGCCCTTGAGGCTAAGGACTACCCGACCGCAATCGCCAAGCTCTCGACCGCACTCAAGTCTACCCGCTCGCCAAAGTGGCTCATCGCCCGCTCCAAGGCCTACATTGGCGCCTCCAACTACCCTCGCGCCCTTCGTGATGCCGAGTTTGCCTTTGCTGCTGCTTCCTCCCGCGGCAAGCGCGACCTGATGGCCGATGCCCAGCACCGCCGGGCCGTCGCCTACCTCCGCATGGGCGATTACGCCAACGCCGACACCTGCGCGGCCTGGACGCAGTTCATGGCCGATGGCAAGGCCATTGCCGAGATCAAGGAACCCGTCGTCGACGAGCGCGGATTCGTCGCCGCCACACACGAGGCGCTGATGGCCGAGATGAAAAAGCGTAGCAAGGGTCGCGGCGCGGACGCCATTATCAGCGGCAAGGAGACCACACCTAAGGGTTGGAATATCGCCTGCGCTCTGCGACTTCAGATCCTGGCTCAGCTGGAGAAGCTCCCTGCCGACGACCCGGGCCGCAAGGTCAGCGTCAAGTTCGCCCCCGGCGTCAACCTCGACGACTTCATCGCCGGCGAAGAGACTGAGCCCGTCGTCGACAAGAAGCAGCCGACCGACAAGGTGGAGAAAAGCGATAAGGACGAGGTCGCCGCCGCAGCCAGCGAGTCTGTGCGTAAGCCCGTCATCCAAAAGGACGTCAGAGTCGACTTTTTCCAGAGCAACACCACCGTGTCGGTGTCGGTGTTTGCCAAGGGTGTGCCCAAGGACGAGTTCAAGGTTGAGTACGGCGAGCAAGAGGTACGGTCATCCCTAACCCCCCAAACGATGGATCAGTTGCTGACACCTACTCTTAGCTGCGCATGAACCATATCCCCGGCCACGAACCCCTGTACACGATTCCCCTCTACGGCACCATCGACCCTGCCGGTTCCAAGCACACCATCACCCCGAACAAGGTCGAGTTTCAGCTCAAAAAGGCCGACGCCATCAAGTGGCCCGTCCTCCGCCGCGACCCGGGCTCCTCTGACGCGAAGCCCGCCGCCGCCGCCGCTCCTTCTGCTGCCGCCCCCGTCGCAGCCGCCCCCAAGCCCACCGCTGCCGCACCCGCCTACCCCACGTCCTCGAAGAAGGGAGCGCAGGACTGGGACAAGCTCGACGTCGGGGACGACGACGAACGAGACATCAACGCCTTTTTCAAGACGCTGTACAAGGGCTCCACCGACGAGCAGAAGCGCGCCATGATGAAGAGTTTCGTCGAGAGCAACGGCACGGCCTTGAGCACCGACTGGAACGAAGTCAAGTCCGGCACCGTCGAGACGAAGCCCCCCGACGGCGTCGAAGTCAAGGCCTGGGAAAAGTGAATGGTGGTGACTGGCCATGGATAGCACCGCTGGCGTTCAGGACTTGGTTACGGATATGGCATCACTGGGATCAGGCATGGGCCACGTGGCTCGGTGGCATGGCGTTGGGATTGATTAAAAGAGCTTGACTAGGCTATGCAGCTTTAGACGGTGGCATACGGAATTAATTGACAACGTGTAAATCATGGGTATCCCGGGCCCTTCATCAAAACGAGATCCGTGTCCGATGCAATCTTACGCCGGAGTGGCCGCAGCATTCCTCCTATTGGTCCTGGCGTGCCGTTGGTCGTCTCGATCTTGGTCGTACTTGCCCATGTACCCCTCGGTCCCACCTTCGATGCGAATGCGCTTCAACGTGCTGACAAAGTCCTCGTCGGCCACATACGTACCCTTCAGCCGGCGGCGGCCGCTCCCCGCGTCGAACTCGCGACGGCCGTGCATGACGCGTCTGTTGTCGAACAAGACGCACTCGCCGGGCTCGAGTCTATGATGGTGGACGTTCTCGTCGGCCTCGAGGATGCTCTTGAACTGCCTCGCAGACCTGAGCCACAGACCCCATGTTGTGCGCTCTTCTGAATTTTGAGGCCTCGGAAAGGGGGCCTGGAAGGGCGGGGACCACCAAACGGACGTCCTTTGCTGCCGGTTCTCGAAGAAAGTCTCAATGACCGGACGGCGCTGGCGGTAGTAGAAGCCGTTGGCGCTGTAGTGGTACGTCACGGGCTTCTCGGTGAGCCCCTTGAAGGCCGCGGGGTTGTCGCTGCGGAGTTGAGTGGCGGCCGTGGAAGCGTCGCTGAACATGGACTCGCCGCCTGTGCACGAGTTCTCGAGGCAGTGGAGCAGCTGGATGCGCGGGGGCGACTCGAGGTAGAGCATGTCGGAGTGCAGGCCGAGGTAGGACGACGTGTAGGCGACATTCTCGGCCTCGGGCTTGGAGATGACGTCCCAGGTGCGGCCGTAGAAGGTCTCCTTGATGGCACCGAACTTGAGGGCGATGTCGGCGACGGCGGTCTCGGTCTGCGGCACACCGGTCAGGAAGAGCAGGCCCGTCTGGGACAGCTCGAGGGCGCCCTGATGGAAATCTTGGCCTCCGGCCATGAATGCCTCGTAAGTAATCCTCAATGGCGAAAGGCTGGCCTTTGTCCAGGGCCGCTCCTGCAGACCGCGCCAAAGGGCCAGGGGTATCGTTTGGTATTCAACGTTTCTCTCGAAGGCGACTTTGTCGATGCTCTGGGGACCCGTCGCCGGGAAGACGGAGACGTGGCCGGCAGCAGCGGCGCGGGGCACATCGTTGACCCAGCGGATATGGACGGAGCCGTCTTTCTGCACCTTGATATGTCTGAAGTTGATGGTCTCGGGAATTTCGGCTGTCGAGAATGACTTGTTGCCGGAAGACGGGCTCAAGCACTGCGGACATGGGCAGCGGTCCCTGAGATAGCTTGCGGCGACATGGCGTCTGTAATCTTCAAAGCCGGGCCTAGGAGCTCGGACCTCCAAGAGTCCCTTCTTCTTGATGCGGTATACAGCGTTCATTTTCTCGAGCTCTCTGGACAAGGCGGCGTTGATTGATTTGGCCGATTTGACATAGGACCGGAGCGAGCGCTGCAACTCGGTGATTGAGAGTTTGGGCGACGGTGGCTCTGCGGCGGCGGTTTTGCGAGACGTGGTGTGTAGGCCGGCGAAGCGTGTCGAATAGCTCTGTCGGAGACCGGTTCTGGAAGCCACGCCGACACGCGATGCGCTCAACGCGGAGCGGAACGACCTCGTCGCCATGGTCGACATGGAAAAGGCGTGCGATGGGGTTGGGGTCTGTGACGAGGGCGTCAGTGAAGCTACCAGGAGACGGTGACAGCGCGAAGGATGGCGTACCAATTCGAACAAGCCCAAGTCATGCCCGGGAGCGCAAGGAGACGGCAAACGATTGGGTTTGATGGCAGAGGATTACACGAGTAGGCCAGAAAGACGAGCCTTCGCCCAAGAGCATGGGCTGGAAGGAATTCAAGACGAAAATCGTCCGAGGAGACCACGCTTACCTTAGGTACCTACATGCTGTGTGTGTAGCTCCTGTATGACAGGGGTAGGTACACCGGGCAGGGAAGCTTCCCACTGTGAGGTGACAAGCTGAGGGGACGAACCTCGGCCGGATGGCATTTCCGGGGACCAAAGTCCGCTAGGTGCAGCGCGTGGGGAGGAGAGCGGTCCAGTGCGGGGTAGCAGCTGTACTGTAAAAGGCCAGCGAAGGTCAGCGAAGGTCAGCGCCTAAGGCCTGGACACACTACCCAAGACGAGGAGATAATTAGGAGGCAGGGCTGCATTACTGTATGCGTTGATCCATCCAATGCCATCGTGTTGCCCTCAATGCTGGCTGTTTCGTTTCCTTTTCTTGGAATCGCCTACACGTCTTCAGTATCGTTCCCTCAGAGAAGCCGCAAGGTCAATTGAATGCCAACTGAATATTCAATCATTGACAAAATTCGCCGTTGCATGCTGGCGCCACCGCCGTCGAGGTCGTGGTCTCGTGACTTGACTTCTCCGAAAACCCCAGCCGGACGAGAGGAGAGAGGAGAGCCCCCTGCGCCATGGCTAGCTTCCTGGATATGAATTCCGAAAGACGCAGCATCTGTTGAAAAATTCCGACCTGTTCCACGTTCTTTGTCTATTGTCGCCCACCGACTACAAGTGGTAGCGCGGCGGCCATCGCGGTAAACTACTCCAGCCAACCCACAGACGCCAGACCCCAAGTTGGAGACGCTTGTTGAAGTTGGACTGCGAATGGGACTCTTGCAGGACGGGCATAATGTCGCCCGAGTACACTTGAGGTCGGAAACATCATCTGTCTGCCCTGACAAAGTGGCATCAACATCTTGACGGCAAGGAGATATGCCCGTCCTATCCATTCAACTCCGAAGCAGCACATTTGAAGCCTTATCAGACACCGGGTATCAATCGAGGGTCTTGACCAATTGTACATTGTCTTGAAATATGGACAGGGAATTAAGACACGTAAACCTCACTCATTGTACCAGGCGCTCGACCTGCCACGTTTAAACGGTCGAGCTGTTAATCTGCTTCCAGATCTCGTCGCTGAGCGCCTTGTCGGGGACGATCCACGACTCGAGGGCCTTCTCCTTCTGCAGCAGCAGGTCCGCAACGAGGGTGCCAAACACGACGCTGCCCTCGGCGTTGAGGTGGGTGTTGTCGCCGTCCTTGAGGTTGTACGTGTGCGCCTTGGCCTCGCCGATGGCCTGCACGTACTTGCGGCTGTTGAGGTTGAGGTCGATATAGGTGGTATCCGTGTCGGTGGCAGCCGCGATGGTGCGCTCGCGCTCTTTGGAGAGGTTGTCCGTCACGACGCCGCTGGAACTGAAGCTGCGGCGCGTCAAGGGCGTCACGAGGATGGGCGTCGCCCCCAGCGCCTTGATCTCCTTGGCGAGGTTGCCGAGGTTGGTCTGGTACTCGTCGAGGCTGATGCCCTTGGCGGGCTTCTGGTCGTTGTGGCCAAACTGTTTCGCGTCAGCTGTCGTCCCGTCCATCGTCTCCGCTGCCCGCGCGCCAAACGTACCTGGATCGTCACGTAGACGTCAAACTCGCCCGTGTTCTTCTTGACCTCGTCCTTGACGGTGGCCCAGTGGCCCTGGCTGACGTAGTCCACGGTCGTGCGCCCGTTGCGGCCGTAGTTGGTTCCGAACGCGGGCTTCTTCAGCGTGCCCAGGAAGCCGTTGCCCCATCCGCCGCCACTGGTCGCCTGCACCGCCGTGGTCGAGTCGCCGACGAGGAAGAAGGCGGGAGCCTTGGCTGCGCGGGGCTTGGCGGTGGGAGCGGCGCTGACGAGGCCGGACAGCAGAGCTGCGGAGAAGAGGGACTGGGGCTTCATTGTTGCAAAAGAGGGTGTCTCACGGTATTCGAACCAGTTCAGGTAGCCCAATAACACTGGAAAAGCTAGACTCCCAAACATCACGGAGGGCTTCTCGGCTCCTCTTATACAAACGCCGGGCTTCAAACACTAACCCTACTCATGCCAACCCAGCTAGCCAGCCAGCTCATCAGACGGGTCTGTTCTCTCCTATTTCGGAGATCCGATGTTACCATGCCGTTGGCCCTTCAGGGAATCTCTCGCGCCCACATCCTGACTTGTCCCAAAGACCGAAGCCCTTCTCCCTTCTCCCCTGGCTCTCCGGGGGTGATGCTTGGCGAAGAACCCCACCCCTAAGAAGTCTATTTCTTCCGTCAATCGAAACTCGAGCTCGCGCGCCCCCCTCTCCCACTCACCCTGCGACTCGCCCCCTTGCCGGACAGAATGCTAAGCTTTTCGGAGATGGGAAGGAGGGAGATCAAAAAAACAAGGCACGAATCACATATACGCAGTGCCATTGGAAACCTTTATTCGGTTTCGGTGTTGAGATGCCGCGAAGCACGCGTCGTGGGATGGATATGCGCACCACGGAAGGGGTTCTTTCCTGCAAGCTGCCTGGCATACACCTAGGCCGCCCGGACGAGCGGACGGCAGTTGAGCTCCGCGCGCCGCAGATTCTCTCGCGATTGCGCAAGATGACGCGGGAATGCCGGGAGACATTGACTTTCCGCTACCGTACGAACAATTTAACCGCTCATTGCGTCCCACGACGAGAAGGGATGGACGGCCGGTGGGGTGGCTGTGGCTCCTGGGCTGAAATTCGACCGTTGCAGTTCGTCCGATTCGGGCGACGTCGATGGGATGGACCCTGGGTAGACGGCCATGGGATGGCTCTTTAAGATGCGGCCGGGGGGTTCGTGGGCCAGATGGCGACGCAAGGGAGCCAGCCCTCCGTTGCCCCTAATCGATCGGGCGCGCCCTTCTTATGCCTTGACTCGTGGAAAGTGGAACAATTTGCAAAACTTATTGTCTTCGTTTTGTTCGTATATTCTCTTTTACAGAGCGCTTCTCTCTACGCTATTTTGCTAAAGGGGGTATTCTAGAATCTTTTGGCCAGACAAAGGAAATAATGCCTTCAAAAGACGCCGCTCCCTTGTCTTTTGCTGCTGTACTCGTACAATGCCTACTCCCAAGGGCATGATTCGCATGTCGTTTTACAACCCGTATCCTGCATGTCCAAGTCCCCGTGATTTCATTCCATCCTGTATGTGGGATAGCGTGTTCCCAAGCAAACGATTGCCGATTGCGTCGCACCATTGAAAGCCCGATGGAGCTCACGCTTCGATGGTTCTACCTGTTGCGGTTGCTAGACCACCGTTTCACCATGACCTCGCGAATCTCGTACAACTTTAAAACCTCGGCGGGCCCGCCCGACCTCATCGCCTCGTCAAATACGGGCGGGGGAGGCACGTCCACATATACCAGGACGAGACTCTTCTGGACGTGGGACAAGACGCGGACCACGCCGTGAAGCCAGTGCCACGTCTTGCGGGGGAGCTCGCGCTTGCTGTCCTTCCACCACTGATTCGAGTACGAAGGTAGGATGATGGCGCCGAACTCTGCGTGATCGAACACGGGACCCTTTGCGTAAAGCATCCAGTCCACGCCAAACTTGATGCCTGGCCGAGGAACCCAGCCCAGGGATCGGAAGTGGTGGTAGACGGCATAGTGGACGAGGAAGCCGTCGTCCGGCTGCAGCTCGCTCTCTGGGCGAGAGGGGAAGGAAGAGTACTGGCGGAAGATCTTGAAGAGGTCGGCGGTGGGTATGGCCGCCTTTGTAGTAGAGTTGACGATCTTGAGAGCGCCGAGACCAAAGGAGAGGAAGAAGGCCTCTTCTCTTGTCAGCTGGAGATGTTCCTTGTTGACAATCTCGACGGCTTCAGCTTCCGGCGCCTCGGCTGCGGCTTCCGCAACCACAGCAGGCTCCGGCGTGACTCCGTTTGCGGCGGGCGTCTCTTCAGCGTCAACAGCCGGCCCGAGGGGGAAGCCCTCTGCAGGCGGCGTCGCCGCCTTGCCATTGGCGGTTAGTAACGCGAAACTCGGGCTCGGAGGGTCGTTTGATTGATATGTGGCAGACTCGACCTTTGGCGAGAAGCGAACACTCTTGCGGCGCTTCATCGCCCGTGGCGTCTGGGGCAAGTCCGCCGCGGCCGAAGCAACGGGCTTTGGGGTGCCGTCTGACTCGACACCATTGACGATTCTGTCACCGTCGAGCAAGTCGTTGATGAGATGACCCGTCTTGGTGTTTGCCGACCCATTCGCCTGAGTGTGCTCGTGGATGGTCGACAGCTTCTGCGGCGGCGACGATACCAGGCTGGCAACAACGTCGAGGCTGCTGCTGTGCGCCGTCCATCCATTGACAATGGACGTATTGGGCAGAGAAAGCAGCTCCAACGGGCCGACGGGGCCAGTCACACCATTCGTGTTTGGCGTGAAGGATTCCATGAGCTCATCGGCACCGTCCACGCTGTCCTTTTGATGCGCCGGTCCGGTTCGCGAATTAGGCAAGCGCAGCAACTGCAGAGGGCCGGTCGGCGCAGACAGGGCTAGGACGGCTGCCTCTACATCATTGTCTTGTACAGTGACAGGTGGCGCGGCCTTCGTAATGGTGACGGTCTCCAGATGTTCCACCGAGACTCCAGACTCGCCGTTGACGACTCCGTTGACGTGAGCACCCTGAATGGTCTCGGGCGCAGCATCGGTGGGCGTAATTATAGACGCATCCGTGGTCACATTGGACATGGCTTCTTGGGAGGCAGTTGTCTCAACGTCAGCCGCAAGATCCAGTGGGACTAGTTGTTCAGGCAGGGAGATCGGGTCGACGAAAGCGTCGGGGACAACTCCGTTGGCAGGTTTATCGGGAGCATCAGCGGTAGCCGTCGCGCCTGCGGCCTCCCGTGCAGCTTGTTCTTCTTTGAGACGCGTCTGCCGGATAGCTTCCTGCTCGCTCTTTGCTCGCTCCCACTTCATCTGCTTGCGCTCTTCTCGGCGACTGGCAGTCACCAGCTCGCTGGTCTGACCGGGCACCAAGCCGCGACGGACTTGCTCGCGCTTCAGCCAGTTGGGCTCACTTCGACTTAGGTTGCCTTTGCCATAGAACCCCTGTTCCCACAGAGCGCGCATGGACTTGGGGTCGACGATGTTGACAGACCTGGACTCTGGGGACCAGATACCCTCGTGCACAACGGACGGCTCAGCAGACGGCGGAAAGATTATTTGTTTTGTCCATGCGTACACGACGTGGAATAAAGAGATTGGATTATTCGGGTAAAAGCTAGGAAGCGGAAATGTTCGTATTGGAGCAGGCAACTGGTAAATCTTGTGCAACGGCGGGCCTCTCGGCCTCGACGGCGGGAATCCCACGACGCTCTGCTGAGCAGACACCCCAGCCGGCGCGGGCGTGGGGGCTGCTGTTTGTACCTCGGACATCGTCCTAGCAGTGCATGTCTTTGGTCATCTGTTAGCTGGTGTCCAGAACGACCGAGTGATGAGAAAGAGAGAAAGATCCAAATTTGCATCAGATACCGTTGTAGTCTATATTTGTTTGCTTCACGGGAGGTTCAATGAAGACGCCTCTAAGCCAAATAGGAAAATGGTGTCATCATCGCAAAACAGGCGCGGTAGAGCAGCCGATCGTACGACCTTGGTCGCGACGAGCGCCGCAACGACCTGTCATGGACGAAGGGAAAATGGAAAGGAAACCAGCGAACAACTTACTTCTTTTGAAGGGTATCTCCTCCCGTCCTGCCGACAACTGCCCTTCAATTGGCTACTCAAGCCGGAAAGTCACCTCACTACCTAGAGGGTTTCTCGGTTTGTTCGACAGGCGTGTGGATGGAAGAGATTGAGGCTTGCGGCGCAGAAAAAACTCGAGTAGAAAAAGGTCCCGCCGTATCCATCGCTTCGGTTCCGTCTCCACAGCCTGACTCTTCCGGAAAAACTCGGAAGTGGGGTCCGGAGGACAGGAAGGTATGGAGGTACCCACCTATGGACCTTACGTAAGGTAGGCAGGTGACCTATTGTGACCTAGGTGGTCAGTATCAGATCATGCGCAAGCCACATGCACCAGCCTCTAATCCAGCCAGCCACAGGACGTCAAGTGGCTCATTTCCAGCTCAATCTCACGGTCGGAGCTCTTGGTGGGGCGCGTGGACTTCAATGCGACGTGATGTGTGCCCCGATATTCCCGGGCTCCTAGGGATAATCTTTGGTCGAGTCGCGATCCTTCGCTTTGTTTGCGGGACGTCTGAAAAGCCCGCTTTGGTTCTTTTGCAATGGCTTGCTAGCAGGACTCGCTTTCCCACTCCTTCCGCACTCGGGACCTGACGATACCTTCCTGCTTGTTTTGACCTCGTTTTTGGCTGTCGCATGCCCTAGCGTCGGCACAATGGCAGGTCTTACTCCAGTGGCATATGCCATTGCCGTGGTGTGTGCCATCTGGAGCTCTTTCGTCTACGTCGTACAGTCCATTGGCATCTTCCGAATGTAGGTGAACACGAAGCCGCAACTGTGCTCTCCGCTAATCGGCCAGTTTTCTATCCTACTCGTACCGTCCGAAAACTGCCATCTCCCCGACCCTCAAGAAGGATAACGTGCCGCACGTCACCGTGATCCGCCCCGTCAAGGGCCTCGAATATGGCCTCTACGAATGCATCGCCTCAGCGTTCCGCCAAGACTATCCGCGCGACAAGTTGACCATCTACCTCTGCGTCTCGGAGAAGAGCGACCCCGCGTACCCGGTGCTTCAGAAGGTGATTGAAGATTTCCCCGGCTTCGACGCGCGCGTACTGGTGGAAGAGGAGGATCCTCTGCTCCATGGCCAGGACGGCCACGTCGACAACTTGGGCCCGAACCCAAAGATCAGAAACATCAGCCGCGCCTACCGCGAGGCCAAAGGCGACATCATCTGGGTCATGGACTGCAACATCTGGATCTCCAAGGGCGTCGCGGGTCGTATGGTGGACAAGCTCATGGGATACGGCCCGAATGGCACGCAGCTTAAGCCGTACAAGTTTGTCCACCTCTTGCCCATCGTGGTGGACACGGTCTCGCCTCGGAACCCTACGCAGGAGACTCAGATACTGCTCTCGTCCAGCTCGGAGGCCAGCACCCCGCACCGCAGCGGTTCCCTCCTCGACTACGTGCGAACGCAAGGTGGAGGGAGACTCGACGAGATGTTCATGGCCACGACTCACGCAAAGTTTTACGGCGCCATCAACACGGTCGGCGTTGCCCCTTGCGCCGTCGGCAAGAGCAACATGTTCCGCAAGTCGCAGCTCGAGATCACCACCGATCCCTCTCAGAACCCCGGGCTGCCGAATAAGACTCTCCCGCGCGGCCTGGACTACTTTTCAGAGTACATTTGCGAGGACCACCTCATCGGTGACCTCCTGTGGAAGACGAACCTACCAGGCTTCCGAAACCACGGTCTCGTGGTTGGCGACTTGGCCGTCCAGCCCATGGCCGGCATGTCTGTCCACGCCTACTTCCATCGGCGTGCCCGGTGGCTGCGCGCGAGAAAATGGACCGTCCTTGCTGCCACACTCGTGGAGCCCGGAGTCGAGTCGCTTCTGTGCTGTGGCTACTTTGCCTTCGCAGTGACCACCCTCCCCTGGTTTAACGACACGTTCGGCACGCCCCACACATGGAAAGCTTTTGGCATCTACTGGCTGGCCTTTGTCACCATTTGGATGATTTTTGACTGGTTTACATACAACCGCCTCCACGCGGGACGCACCGTTGAGGCGGACGAAAACACTCCCCAGTTTGCCAGAGGAACCACGACACCTGGTGGGGCTCCCGCGAGGTCTTTTCTGGAATGGCTTCCCGCTTGGATCGGGCGGGAGTTTCTTGCTCTCCCGATTTGGACATGGGCGGTGCTGTGCGGATCTACCGTCACTTGGAGAGGCCGGACGTTCAAGGTCAGATCCGACATGAGCGTCGTTGAGCTCGGCTCGCAAAAGGGCGGTTTCAGGAGTTCGACTAGCAGTCAGCAGTCCAGAAGTAAAGATCGCGTAGACTAACTTGGTAATTACATGAGTAGAAGAACGATGATCTGGTCATCCACGCATTGTTTTCACCATCTGGCGCTCGTGATTCCTGTAACTCCTGTCGTTCACGTATCTGAGTTGGACCTAGCCAACAACCGCGTGCTCTGCTTGTAGTTGATTCCAATGGCTGCGTACTGTGATTCGGAACCTGGTCTCGTGAGTAGCTCAAGTACTTAATGGTACTACTTGGCGCCGTTTCTAGGCCGACATCATCAACGGCGTCCGCACGTAGAACCTCCAGCTGCTACCGGAGAGCGCCCACGGCGACGGAATTGCGAGGACTACACGACAAAGCCACCGTTACGCTTCATCTCAGTTCTACATCGAGTGTTGACCCATGACACCGAGTTGTTGCTCCAGGATGAGCAAAGCACAACTTCTGATACGATCCGTCTTGTTTTCGTGATGGGATCGGCTTATAATGGTCTAATCAGACTCCAAGACGCTCGAAGAGTGAATAGTTGATAAAACAAATGCTACAGGTGTAGTAATCTAGCGATTTCTTGGGAATCCGCCACAATCCTCTTGTTTGCTGCCTGATTCAGGGTTCCTTTCGAGTAACATGGATCCAAAGTCCAGGCTTCTCCGCCGACAAAATGGAGCCATAGAGATGCTTCTTTGCCAATGAATTCAGACAGAGTCCATGAGGATGGCTCTAAGTTACTCCGCATACGAACTCACATTTACCAGGCCAGTGATGCCCATTCGAGAGGTGGGATTTTGAGCCGAACCAAAGGTTGATCGTTTCGGTGTGGATCGTTATGGCTCCGGTGGAAGCCTGGACTTGTGGCCCATACTCCACCATGATTGATGATATTGCATCCCGACCCTTGTCGATCTGCTTGACCGTTCTGGATATTGGTCTTTACGGGAGCTGATTGATAAGTACTTTATCGCCACAATGTGGAGCGTCATTACATACCTAGGGGCTTCACATCACAGTCATGTCAGCAAGGCGCGTTGGGACAGCTAACGGCAATAGACACGGTCGACAGAACTCTATGAAGTGCCGAGCAGCTGACCAGGCGGCAGGCCATGCAGTCGGCCAGAAGTTTGCGGAGCCGCCGGCATACTTCGGCAGGCCGGCAGCAGGATCGATCCTCCGCGGGTCGCATCCAGGGGTGACAGATGAGGCCATCCCATCCGAGGCTGAATCTTCTACTGTTAGCTATTCTACCGGGCTGACCAGGGCTTGAGCGGAGAGGTTATCTGAACCCTGCAGCTACCAATACCATTCGGTCAAACATACCCGACCCGTTGAAAATGTGGTGGAGATGAAAACGTCCTTTTGTGCTGAGAAAAAGAACTTTGGAATGCCTGTCGACATGGCAAAAAAGCGCAGAAAATAGGCTCCAGCAAAGCTCGAGACGAAGTATAAAACGACCATGTGAAAGGTAAGTTGCTCAAGTCTGACATTTGGCAGTCATCCTCGACAGCGGCACTCACCAAATAATTCCAGCAGGCTTCATCACCATGGTCAACGCCGTCTTCTCTTCTCTGGCTGTTCTGGCCCTGGCTTCCTTCGCCGGAGCCGCCCCGGCTGCCGCCGAGACGAACGCCGTCGAGGTCTTCTCCTTCGCCAAGTGGGTTGACGGTATCATCTCCAACCCCGACGGAGACAACCTGTCGCCGGAGCAGGCCGTCGAAGCCTGGCAGGCGACCATCAGCGAGACCAGTTCCGCCGTTAGCGAGAGAGATGTTCTCCAGAAACGCTACTTCTGCAACACGATTCCCGGCAGCGAGGCATATGTACGTAACCTTACGATGATACATGTATTGGACATCAACATGACTGACAGAACTACAAGATTCCCGATGCTGTGAGCTGCATCAACGAGCTCGCCCGTAGAGGTGGCCAGGCCTGCAGTACCGGCGGCGCGACTGCTTTCTGCGTCATCGGACGAGCCCAGATCACTGGAGTCAAGGGCGGCACCGCCTCCTCTGTTTCTTCGTCTTGGTAAGCACTTGTTATGGCCTTGTGTATTGCTTGGACAGCCGCTGATCGAGTGCAGCAACGACGTCGCTCGCGGTGCTGGTTATGTCATGGACCATTGCAGCCGCGCAGACAACATGGTCCAGGGAGCCGAGTACGCCTATGGCAACGGAAATCTTCTCGTCTGGATTCGCAAGCCCGGTTCCGTCTAGGAGAGTTTCAAGTGTAGATATGAGCTCGCCGGCATGGTCAGAGAGGCAACATTCTTTTGTCAGGCTGTAGAGGGTCTCACTGGGAGCGTTTTTGATGTGCAAGGCCTTTGAGTATAGTTCTGTGTCAAAAGGTTTCAGGTTGTCGGTCTTTCTTGTCATGTAATAGATTGAGGTTATGTATCAATTTCATGCGGATGAGGCCCCAGTGGCACCATCTTGTAGTTCAGGCTATTGTTTCTCGGAATTTCAGCCGATACAGATGTCTGCTAAGGAGAACTATTCCGTTAGAGTGCCAATCCACCGCTCGAAGAGCGACGGTGAGGTTACTTGGAAATGGTATATTTTGAGCGTCTTGGCCCTCTCGGCCAAAGTCGCAATCACTCCCCGAAGGCTTCTGCTTGGGGACTTCTGGATGCATTGTCAACCCCTTCGTCCGGGACTTGGAAGCAGCCTTCCCATCTCAACATCGTTGGTGACGTTCTCGGGATACACGTCTCAAAAGAGTGGTACTTAAAATCAGACAGGACGTAGGTGGACTTGCAGCGGGACTGAGATAATCCTTCAAGATGCTCTGCCTTACCTTACTGAGTGTTTCCCATATATATGTGTGTCTCAGTCATTGTCATTCCAGGAAGATTGTGAGTAGGGAAAAAACTCAATTGGGAGAGCAGAGGGCATTTGCCCGAATATTGCGATCCTCCGGTGTTGAACAGCACGGCAGCAACAATATGTCCTCTCATTCGTCGGTTCAGTGAACAATTCCTCGTCATTGACTAGCAATTGATGACCCTTTCACCTCTTTCTGTACACATCACCAGTCCTCTCAATTTCAAATGCGGCATCCTTGCCTCGATCCTCGGCCTCATACTGCCGCACCAGAGGGAGCACATCCCTCCCAAACAACTCAATTTCCTCATCATAGTGTAGGAACGCAGTCAACACGAGGTGGACGCCAAGACTCTTCAGCAAGACCAGTCTTTCCGCGACCTGCTCCTTGGTGCCGATGAGCTTCGTCTTGAAACCATCGTTGTACTGGACCAAGTCTTCGAACTTGCTGTTGGCCCACATGCCCGTCTTGTTGGCGGTGCTCGCGCCGGCTTGCTGGACGGCATCGCGGAAGGCGTCGACCGCTTCCTTGTCTGCCTTGCCCTGTATCTCCTGCAGGACGCGGATGGCCTCTTCCTCCGTATCGCGGACGATGACGAAACCGTTTACGGCGAAGCGCACCTCGTTCTCGCGGCCGACCTTGGCGGCGCGGGCCTTGACGTCCTCGATCTGGGCGCGGAACCCGTCGAGGTCGTTGCCGTTCATGAAGTACCTATGACCCGTCAGTGGTTGGAAGAGGAGACGAGCTGTCTCGACCTACCAGTCCGACACTTCAGCTCCGTTGTTCCTCGCGTCGTCGCTATTCCCTCCCTGGAAGATTTCTGGGTGCGGCTTCTGGATCGGCTTCGGGCTGAGCTTGTAGCCTCTGTACCGGTAAAAGTCGCCGGCAAACGTGAAGCCGGTATCCTCGGGGGCCGTCCAGATCCCCTTCAGACAGCGGATGAACTCGTTTGTCCGGCGGTAGCGCTCGGCATGTTCCAGCCACCATTCGCCTATCGCCGTGAACTCGCCCTTGAACCACCCGCTCACCAGGTTTACGGCGATGCGGCCGTTGCTGTAATGGTCGATGCTGGCGATCTGCTTTGCGGCGACTGTGGGATGCCACGGTCCGGGCAGCAGCGCGGCAATGAGCTTGATGGTGTCCGTTGCCTGGAGAATGGCCTGAGAAAAGGAGACAGACTCGTGCTGGTTCGCGGCACCGTACGACGCCGTGAACCGAATTTGAGTCAAGCCGTACTCGATACCAGCGGCTTCAGCTGCTTTGGCGTATTTGATGTTGCTGTCCAGGTCCCAGTTCGTCTTTTGAGGGATCTTGCTGATGATAAGACCGCCCGAGACGTTTGGAACCCAGTATCTGTGGTTCAGTTAGAAGTCGATGTTACAGAGGATGTGTAGGGAAGACTAACGCAAACTTCAAACGATCAGGATCGCTGTTGAGAGGGTGCGGGTGAGCCATTTGGGCAGAGAACTTTGGGCAGGATATTATGAGCAGAGACGTATACAGACGATGACCGAATATGCCGGCTGGAAGCGAATCGTCTAACGATTTATGGTAGAGGTATGATCTCGACACACATGAGGGCGAACAGCAGCTGAGGTGGCTAAGCGGAACCGATTCTCTCTTTGGTGAGAAAAGCAACCAAGGTTCAGACGGAAGATTTCAACCATAAAAGCTTGAGATCATGATGGAACCTTTTCTGAAGTTATTGAAGCTTCAACAGGGGGGGTTTGGTGTAAGCTGCCGGGCAATGGAACATCCAGGCGAGCTGTCGACATCATAGCACCGATAACGCGATCCTTCAATGCGACGTGAAGACGCACGCCAAAGTTCAGACAGAAACTCAGTGCGGAACTAATAACACTTGCGCACATGCCGGCAGCTTTCACGGAGCCATCCAGAGTTCGAGCAAGCTCGCTTGTGGTCCTGAAGCAATTGCACCATTATGGAGTCGATGGCGAGACCGGCAGATGCCAATCGCGGGGTCCTCCCCACGCGCATTTGACAGACTTCACTCCAAGCTATGGCGCAACGTTCCATTGCACGAGATCTGTGAACCTTATTCTGATGAAGTGCCGACTCTTTTAACGAGTAAATCGGCCGTCTTGGAGCATGCTTGGCCCACACGTACGAAGTTGCCGCAGTCAGATGAAGCTGTGCGGTTATATGGATGAGTGATCTCAACTTCTCACACTGCACGCCTTGGGCTCATCAACTGTGAAGTACCGGAATCTGCTCGAGCACGGGGTTCAACATGTCGATTTATTCTTCAAGCCACAACGGCGCGACCGAAAAGGCCGTCGAAAACGTTCGTCCAGCCCAAGAGCGGTTGGAAACGGCGCAGCAAAGCTATCCAAGCTTCAGAGCGCCGCGCCCGCTTCCACCAGCTGCGGTGAGTTGTGCCCAATGTCATCAAGAAGTAGGTCGCTCATCTGTAGTAAAAGACGTCCCTGCCCATTGGGGCGTTTGCAACAACATTGACGACGCTGTCCCTGAGCTTGATGGAATGGCGAGGCGTGACAACGACGAATGTCTACATTGCCAACTTCTTCTTCCTCGCCGCCTTTGGCCTCTTCATATCAGCCCAATGGGAGCTTACAGGAGGCAACGGATTTGGATACAGCGTCTTTAGTGCCTTTGGTCAGTGAGCCTCCATCCCCTTCTGTTCATGGCTAAAACGACCTCGCGCAGGCCTCTTCTACGCGGGATACGGAGCGATTCTGACACCATCCTTCGGGGTGGCTGCTGCTTACGGAGATGATACTACACAGCTCAACAACGCCTTGGGTCTGTTTATGATAAGTTGGTCTACGTTACCCCCAGACCTGAAGTTTCTACTGATAATAGTGCAGTCTGGTCGGTCTTTGTGCTGGCTTACCTGGTCGCGTCTCTGCCAACCAATGTCGTCTACATCCTCATCTTCGTCTTTGTCGAACTGGCTTTTGTGACAGTTGCGGCGAGCTATTTTGCCGCCGCAGACGGTCATCCGACTGCTTCCGTTGCCCTGAAGAAGTCTGGGGGCGCGTTTGCTTTCCTTGCTGGGCTTGTTGGATGGTAATGTTGACGATCCTTCCAGTGTGACCTTTGCTGACTAGTATTTAGGTACTTGACATTTCATCTGCTGCTGAAGGACTCGATCGTCGAGCTGCCCCTTGGAGACACTTCCAAGTATTTCCCCAAGACGAGGAAGAAGGTTGATTAAGTAGGAGTTGCGAGGAGGAAAGGCGGCAGAGTCGAAGCTCTTGTGATTCTCTGTAGTCCCTTCAAATAGGTCTGCTTAAAACGATTAATGCGGACTTGGTTATCTGGCTGTTGGCAGATCTTAGACGTGAGAATATGAAAAGCTATCAACAATCATAATGAGAGAGAGGCACGGTACTGCGGTGACAGATGACTACAGACAATAGAATGAGAAGGCGACGGATAGCGTACAACAAAGGCAACAGATGACGATTGATGGAGACGAGTACGCAGACCCAGGCCATGCAACGGACGAAAGGAAAGCTCAAAAAGATGCCATTGACGAGATCGACGGGCAACGTCTTGCAGGATGCCGCTGACAGATGACGTGCGAACCATAATCTCAAACCTCTCCCCCCTACGTCCGGTAGTCTCGGCACTTTGAACGAAACAAACTGGCAGGCAACATGTCATGAGCAATCGCTGACCAACAACCCAATGAAACCTTACATGTTAGTCTCATATGCCAGCACATCTGACACGACGTGGATTGCGAAGTAACTTCGGCCCTGCAGACCACGCTCGCGGCGTGGGGGGTCCGGCGCCGGTTCGGAGTGGAGAGCGGCCGCGCGACGTCGATTGCGACATATCACAACATCGCCGTGGAACCTTGCGCAAACTCCGATGTTCCGTAATGCTGAACGCGTGTATTAAGAATGCTACGACGCCGGTGAGGGGCTCGTGTTGCGTGTCGTGTGTAACATAACACTGCCGTTGATCTCCTCCACTGTCCATCATCATTCTCGGTATTGCTCGTCAGTGTCACTGAATCCGTCCCTTCTTGTTCCCACAACCTTCGTTGAAGCACCGCAGTGCCTTTAAGTCGAAATGGCTAGCAACGCTCGGTCCGTGCCGTCAACGGATCCCGCCGTGTACGCCGAGTTCAAGTCCAAGTGGGCAGACCTGCCCGCCGACGAGGCAAGCTGGCTGCAGCGCGCAAAGGACGTCGCCGCGGTGCTGGCCCGCGATGCCGCGCAGCGCGAGAGGGAAAACAAGTCGCCTCGCGCCGAAATTGCGCTACTGAAACACTCGGGCCTTCTCAAGATCCTCGGCCCGAAAAAGTACGGCGGCGGCGAGCAGCCGTGGAGCGTCGGCTACAAGGCCATCCGCGAGGTAGCCAAGGGTGACGGGTGAGTTTTGCCACGCGCTCGATACGTACGCCGCACGAAAGGCTGAACAGTCCCAGGTCTTTGGGGATGCTGCTCGGATACCATCTGCTCTGGTCGACCACGGCCAACGTCATTGGAAGCGCGGAGCAGGCCGACCGCTTTCAGGACCTCATCATCACCAACAACTACTTCGTCGGCGGCGCGGTGAACCCTCGTGATGATGACCACAGAATCACGTCAGACGGTGACCATGTCATCTTCAACGGGTTCAAAAACTTCAACACGGGCGGCGTCATATCGGACCTGACGGTGTTGGAGGGCGTTCTGGAGGGCACGGATGAGCACGTCTACGCCATCGTCAGGACTGACCAGCCTGGAATCGTCTTCTCGCACAACTGGGACAATGTCGGTCTGCGACTGAGCGAGTCTGGGAGCGTAAAGATTGAGAACGTCACCGCCCCGTGGGCCGACGCTCTCGGATGGGATCCGGCGACGAAGAAGCCCGACCCGGCCATCTTGAAGATACCATTTGCTTCCTTGCTCTTGCCGACGTGAGTTACTCTTACTCTTCAACGGAGTCGTAAGCTTGAGTGATTGACACCCCGCAGCATCCAACTCGTTTTCAGCAACTTCTACATCGGTATCGCTTGGGGTGCTCTGGACACAGCTGCGGCCTATACCAGGAAAAACACCCGCGCCTGGCCCTTTGGTGGAGATGTGAGTTTGCTCATTGACCCAGACGCCGTTTACTGACCGCCTCCGTAGAACAAGGAAAAGGCCGAAGACGAGTTCTACATCCTTTCCACGTATGGCAACTTCTTCGCCCACCTGCGAGCTGCCACCGCCCTGGCCGATAAGGCCGGCAAAGAGATCGACAACGTGTACAGGCACTCAGGGGCCCCGTCGTCGAGGGCAAAGCTGACGGCGAGAGAGAGAGGCGATGCTGCCGAGTGGGTGGCGAGCGTCAAGGTCACGGCGACAGACACCGGTCTGAGAGTGACTTCTGGGGTATTCGAGGTCACCGGTGCGAAAGCCACCGCGACCAAGGTCGGACTGGACAGGTTCTGGAGGGACATTAGGACGCACTCCTTGCATGACCCCGTCGCGTACAAGAACCGTGAGCTTGGCAGATACCAGCTTCTCGGAGAGATTCCCGAGCCTACGTGGTACACATAGCGGGACGATGAGCTGTCATTGGTAGCGAGATGATCATATGGTGTGCGATGTGAATATCTATATATAGCTAGCGACGCAAAACTTTGCAATATGAAGCAGGAGAAGAAAGATTTCCCTACGAGTTGTTCCTGTTTCTCATTAATTGAAACAAATGTCATGAACGCAGATGGTATGTACGCCAGCTCGACCTGCGAAGCTGCTGAAAGAAGTCAAGGCAGCCGGGGTGCGTCGACCCGAAACCCCTTGGCCGGACGCCTGGGGCGTCGAACAGCATTGGGTTTCCACAGATGACGATAAAGACGAGGACGGCAGATTTGTTGAACCAATGGACTGTGGACAGTCAACGGATTATCGGGCTCCAAAGGTTCCCTGATTCAGTCGAGGCATTGACTACAGTCCGAAAGACTTAGGAGCTTGTATGCTTCTCCCACCTAGAATAGAAGAACACGGTCAGCCACGTCGTTGCTCAAAGAAATGCCGCACTCACAAGTCGAGGAAGAGCTTCCAGAGGATAGAGAACAAAACGCCCTGGAGGCCGTTGGCGAGGATGCGCGTCTTGAGGCCGCGGCCCAGGAAGCCGAGAAAGCCGTCGCGCTGGATGACGAGTTTCGCGGCTTTGGCTGTTGTGAAACTTGTGTTAGAAACATTCTATGCCGAGGGGGCAGGGAGCACCACGTACTGTACGAAATCTGGGTGTCGTTGACCTGCCGGTACGTCTTGACAACTCTCAGAGAGTTGGAGACGGAGTCGGACACGACGGAGGCGCAGAAACCGATGAATGCGAGGCGGAGGAGCCACAGCAAGATGTCGCTCTTGTCGGGCTCGGGGATGTTGGCTGTGAGGTAGTTGTACTGCGGCGGTCAGCTTCGTTCCTGACCACGAGCGACGGTGCGCTTCCCGAGACTTACGGTTCCGAACCAAGGATAGTGGCCGACGAACGTGGCTGCGGCGGTCGCGAACGCCCCCCACCACAGGCTGCCGATCCCGTTGGTCTTGACGCGTTGGCGGAGAATCGCGGTGCCCTTGGCACCCTGGGCCTGGAGCGTCGTCTTGAGAGTGTCGATGGGGGTCAAGATCATCCGGAAGGCGGCGGCGCTGCGGGTGTCAGAGACCTGAACTACGGACAAAAGTCTGCGACTCACTCACCAGAGAGAGGCAAAGATCGTCTTGATCAAGGTGGGGAGCTGGTTGAGGAACTTGTTGGACTCGAGAAGAGCCAGGATTCCGGCGTTCGCAGCGGTGTCACCGAAGCGAGAAACAGGGCCTAGGAGATGTTAGATCGAGGCAGCCATCAGTCTGGAATGGTCTTCAGACGGGCATCTCACCGATGCCTCGTCCCAGTCAACTTACCTTGGATGAGCGCAGGACCGAGACCTTGGTAGTATCTTCCAATGCCACCGTCTTGGTAAAGCGTCCTGGTGGCAACTCTAAAGCCGGTACCAAAACGATATTGATAGTTCATGATGGTGCGAATGGGCTGTTCCTTTAGTGAGCATTCTCGAATTCATAAATCCGGGCTTTATGAGATCTTTACCATGAGAGTCAGAACTTGCAGAACCATGGCCGCAGCACCGCTCAAGCCGCCGCCCAGGGCTCTGAACAGAGCCTTTCCAAGGTCGAACTGAGCAAGTCGTCAGCCAAACATCACTCACAGCGCGTCACTCCGTCAGAGTCCCAACCGCGATGAATGCCGCTACTCACATTCGTATCCTTGGCGTCAACCCAGCCTTTGATGAAGACGGCCAAGATGAGGATGGCAAGAATGGCCCAAAAGCCCCTCCACAACCACCATCCAGCCGTCCGCTTCGGCTTCTCCTCTTCTTCCGGGTTGGGCGCTATCAGATAAACTTGCTCGGGGTCCCCAGATCGATCCCGGTCGTCATCGCCTTCCGGCGCCGGCTGTCGGTTCGCCTCCTCATCCTGAGCAGCTGCGCCGAGGAGTGGCGTACGCTCGTCGCTGGGTTGCCGTTGGCTTTCGATATCTTGTTGTGCAGACATGGTGAGTTATCAGAGCGTTGCGACCGTTGAACTGTGCCCGAGACAGGTTATCGCAGTGAGATCAACCCAGGTTGGAGGCTGGAAGTTGGATTTGTCATGGATTCTTCGGAGCCGCGGTCGGCATATCGCGTGGATGCGGGGGGTTATCGCGTGCTTCGGTGACGGCCGAGCACCGACTGCGCCACACCTCTCGGCACCTCCAGCCACATCTGAGGCCCTGCCTATCGTCGACAGTCAACGTGCCCGAACAAGGAGACCACAAGATGGAGTGACTTTATTTATATCTGAAGACTTGTGCCTCGTCAAGCTGAGCTTGGTATTGTTGTGGGCTCAAGTCCAAGGCTGATAATGGCCGAAAGGGTCCGTCCAGAGGATTAGGGTAGCACAGGTGTCACCCAGGGTGTCACCGTAAGTGAGTAGTGAGAAAGTCAAGCTGATATAAGTTGCACCCGGTACTCTCATGGCATGTTTACAGACCCAGTGGTGTGTGATTATGGTGTCACCTGGTTGTTGAAAAGTGCATGAACGGATCCCCAGCAACGAAGCCACACGGATTCAAAACCAACTCAAACTCTCAACCCACTCCTCACAGAATTATAACCGTCCAACACAGCCTGGGCCCTTGCAGAGCTCCTAATCTTGAACTGCATCGGGAATGGCAGCGGCTCCAAGATGACGTTCGAGTTCGTCGCTTGGGTATCAAACGTCACGTCCTCTCCCGTGGCCGGACACTTCTTCAAGCCCATGTCAAACGCCCAGCACACGCCAGCTGCGGCAACCAACATCTCGTCGTCAACCAGGTTCTGGCCGAGACACGTCCGGCGGCCCCAGCCAAATGTGTGCATACCCACGCCATCGCGGAAGTTGGGGTAGCGGCTGAGAGGCTCTTGGTACGTGGGAAAGCTGGCATCGAGATAGCGGTCCGGCCGGTAGTGTTCTGGGTCGGGATACTTTTCAGGGACGCGGTTGATGTTCCTAAAGGACTGTTGTGAGCAAACAAACTTCTAGATTCGGACGCGGACATACCATTCGCAGGCGAGGATGATGGTGCCCTTTTCAATCTTTACACCATGAAACTCCGAGTCCTTTTCGCATTGATGGGGAACACCTGTGAATGGTCAGACAGCTCCTTTCAAGTGGCAGAAGCATCCATTCATACCAAGTGGCACGCCAGATCTCCAACGCAGAGTCTCCTTCAGACAAGCCCTCAAAGTAGGCAGCTCGGCAAAGTCGTCTCGGGTAGGCATCCTGTCGCCACACACGGCGTCAATCTCAACCTGGCACTTCCTCAACCACTCGGGGTGGAGGGCCATGCACATCAAAAAGAACTGCATCGGCCCCGAAATCGTCACAACGCCGACAAGACACTGGAACCCCAGCATACACGCGGCAAAATCCTCATCCTTTGCGGACTGCTCCAGCGTCTCGTTCCCGCTCGCCCGGAGCTGGTCAAAGTATCTGCACGTCCAGGTGTCGCTCGGCAGCTCGCCCTCGCGGTATCGCGCCTTGGCCACCCGGAACGTCCGCAGCCACCAGGCGCGCTGGTTCCTTTCGCGCTCGACCTCGAAGGCGCGCCAGGGGTTGTACCGGAGAAAGTCGGCAACGTGCCAGATCGGGGTGGCCGTGTTGACGACGGGCCCCGAGACGGACATTTGCGTCAGCGTTTCGATGGCGCTGTCGCCGTAGGCCTTGCCCTGGGAGGCGTCGTCCCAGGCCAGGCGGCTGATGATGCGGCCCGTGAGCTCGCGGGTGTTGCCGTGGAACTTTTCGGGGTCCAGAAGCAGTGTGACCAGCCACCGCTTGACTTCGGATTCAATGTGGCCGTAGAAGTGGTGCTGGTAGGCGGAAGCCATGGCGGCGTGGACCCATTTTCGCTGGTATTTCCACGTGTCTGTGATACACTTGTCGTTAGCATCAGCGTTTCACGAGAAAGTCATTCGACCCACCATGTCTGTCCATCAGAGCCGCGTATGCCGGTCCCAGCTTGTGGTCGATCAAAGCACGGATCTGGGGCCGTCCGGCAAAGTTGTTGCCGTTCTTGATGAGAAGGTCTTGCGCCAATTCCTCGTCAGAGATGACGACGAACTTCTGACCCATCATGCTGGTCTGGTAGATGGGACCGAACTCGTCTGCCCATTCCTTGAGCTTGAGCCACATGGCGACTTTGGGCAGATCATGGACGCGGCCTATGATGGGATATTGTTTGGGTCCGGGGAACTTGTCAGGCTTGGCGGGCGTCTTGCCCTCTGCTGCTGTCTTGCTGTGCCATCCCGAGAAGCGACGTAGGGAAGAGAAGATGAACCCCGGAACCAATAGGATACCGAGGTAAAAAGCGACAATAGCGAAGCTCTCCATTCCGGCGCGATGATGCGGGATCAGTGAGGCGTGAGGAATGAGAAACCGGATCAGCTTCGACCTGGGAGGCAGATAGCTAATTATATTGTCGAGGATCGTCACTCGTAAGGCTAGACGACTTCCGAGAAGCTGGGCGGGCCAGGGGCGTCCCGAAGCTCGCGTCTTCAACAGGGACGCGAGACGAACGATTCCCTTGCCGCGATGCTACGATACCAGTGGCGGGGCTGGTCTCTCCTGCGTGTTCCTCAGTGACTTGCAGGACGGACCCCCCGCACACACACACACACACCGAGGAATGCCTGCGAGGTGTGGCAGGCAGCTGTTGTGCAGATCTCAACCCTTGCCCACGGGCATATTCTCACGATGTCATGCCCGAGAGTCAGTCACACAGCCGTGCCTCGTACAAGTCAGGACTACATATACCAGCGAAGACTGGCAGCCGCAGATGTGCACGTCTACTCAACGGTGCAGATACGGGTGCCCATCATGTTCAAGCCTTTCCCAGGAATGGGGAAAGCTCAAGCGGTTAGCCGTACACTGAAAGGCCATGCTTTCTCTAGACTGATGTCAACGATATCGAGACCGTCTGCACTGAGTCAACGTGGGTGGCCATGTCTCAAAGCCCACAGAGCGCGATCGTGAGGGGTCTTTCGGAAGCATGATAGGCAGGGAGGGATGCTTCCAAAAACGAAGCGCTGCATCGATGCGCTCGCGATGTGTGTGGTATTGGGGGCTGTATCGCGCTCCTTCACATCAAACCAAAGCCTCTGCAACTGCATCCTTTGACATGTTTCGTCCAAGAAGCCTGACGTTATTGGCGAGCACGACTCTGATTATCTCCTCCCACACGGGGCTTGGGTGCCATCGAGGCAAGCTTTCTGTCAGCGAGCCACACTGGACGTGCGGTCCGGCTAGGATTGTTGCACGGCTGAGGGCGGGGGAGCCGTTAGGAGCAACGCGGGAATGCAGGCTTAAAGATGACTGCGCACGTAGGGAGCGGCGCCAGTCTACGAGCGGTTAGCCCGCCGGCGGCCGAGCGCGCAGGCGTTGCTTGGAAATGGGGCAACCCATCCTCTCGATGACATCGTCAGGTCGTTGATCCTAGGGGAAGCTGGGCATTCGGGCAGCGCTGGGCCCTGGGAGCCGCGAAGTCGCCCGGGACTGCGCAGACATAGATGATGGGTTCCTTTCAAGACGATGAAGGCAGTGGGGGTTGTTGAGCGTTGGCTTATCGCGTTAGAGTTTCGACCAGAACCTGCCAGACGAGGCGACACCAAGATCTACCAAGCTAGAGATCCGACGAGACGACACGGGATGAAGGCAAAGACGGGACGATGGAGCTAAGCTGATCAGGAGAGTCATAACATGCCGGTCATAGACGGGACGAACACTCTACTACCGGTATGTAGTGGTGGGAGGGCCCATGCGATGAACGGAAAACGTGCGTGGCCACACGACGTCGTTGGGGTGCAAGGGATGAGGATTTGAGCGAGATCCTTGAATCTTGGTTCTGATTGCTGATCATATTCAGGGATCTGGCTCCGGACGTCGCTGGGGAAGTCCGGAGATGTGGGGCCGATTCGATTCGGCGAGCGCTCCGACATTCATCGGGTTGGCGATCGTGACTTTCGTTATCGCGCACTTCTCTACGAGGACGGCCCCCACGGCTGCCCATGTGGTTCTCGGGGAATACAAGCTGCTGCATCGGCGACACTGCAGATCTGCAGGTTGAAACGTCAAGCCTTTGGATGAACCGCCGATTTACAGTCTACAGAGGCGACCTTGATGATATGGCAGCGATGAACCATCTACTTTTTCTCTACAATTTTCAGACAAGATTGAACGTCTTGTAAATAGAAAAGACCCCATGACCTAAAACTAAGTACACGGGCTCAGGCGGCATCCTTGTTCGACATCACGAGCCATTGACCACGACGTGCCTGTCCAGTGATCCGAACAAGCTTTCGCTAGCATTAGCGCATCTTGATATATCTTCGGCCCGTGTGACAGCAGCAGTGGAAGATCCACATGCGGCTCGGACGATGCAAGTCAACCAAGCCTTCCGTCATTGGCTACCCATGTGGTGCGGGATGACATGTAGAGGACAGCCTTGCCTCTGTAAAGCCGTCACTTGCATCATCTCATTTACCCGACTGCTCGAGACAGGTCATGAGGGTCAGAGAGGAGGTGATGGCATGCCTTCTATTATATGCTAGTCACGGCAGTTCTCGGTCCCGATTCAGTCGAGAAGCCCCGTGCTGAGACCGTTGACGCAGTGTACCTACCGTCTTGATCAACGTCTCGAAAAAACGTGGCTGGAATCGTCTGCCCTTTGGGCACTGTGTCTCGGTCAACAACACGTCCAGTCGCCGATAGCTTTACGGCGCTTACGGAATGAAAATCGAGCAGTTGACGAGCGACTGAGGTGTCTTACACGTGTGGCCAAGTCAGCAGTAGGTAATGCTTCATCTTCATCAATATACAACCCGAAATCCCTCATGAGTCCGCATTGGCGTTGAAAGCGTTTTGGTCCACTTCTTCTTTAAGAATCTATCGTGTCGACAGTTGAAGTGAGGTACCCCTTAGGTAACTGCCCATACATGGACACGTGTGATGTGGGCTGCTGATATGGATGGAAATGAAAACTTAGATTCAGAGGCTGAAATCTTGAGGGTCTGTACCTGAGGCCTTCAAAGTGGCTTGTCTCCGCTCAAAAAACTCTCTTGGGAGACGCGTAGCTGGTATTACAATGAAAGAACTTTTCCTTACGCGACGCGACCTACCCTTTCTTCCGTTCATCAAGATCAAGCCCAGGTGCAGTTTCGTCGTCAAAAGACTGAACAATCCACACAAATGCATCCAAATCCTTCGAGCCCACAAGCAGGAGAATGGTGGTGGCTGGCACTGCCCACCGAGCTTCGACTCCGAGTACTGGAAGAGCTGTACACCCTCAGCGGCGAAGCAAACCGTTCCCGCCGACGATCCGACTTCGCTACGGTTTGCGAAGAATGGAGAGACTTCTTCTGGGCCAAGGCCAACAATACACTCACGCTCGGCGACCATGACCTACCCCTTTTCCACGCTTACACGCGAGGACGACACCCCTATTACAGCACAAGCATCTACTTGCGCATCACCTTGAAGTCATATAGTTGTAATTTCTGCGACAAGGCAGAAAATGACTTCACCATCGCTGCCAACAACAAGACATTCACAGAGGCTGCGTTCAGGGTCCTGTCAACACTCTCCACGTGGCAGAGCACGCGCGGTCTCCGTTTGCAGATCTCGGCACGATCACCGAGTGACAAGGAGCACGGCTTCGGGCCCAGAGAGTGCCCAAAACACAAATTGCAAGCCCCCGTTCGACAGTTTGATCGGCAGGGGTCTCTTTGCAGGGTTATCGGCAGCCCCCTCGACATTGATACGAAGCATCTGAGCCACCTCTGTGGCCCTGGCGTCCCGAGGCCGCGCTTCCCCGAGGCTCCGGCCGTCAAGATGTTCACCCTGGGCGCTCGCGATAGCGGTAGAAACTGCTCTGCGTCTGCGCACGAGATGCTCATGGCCAGTCTGCCCGGGCTCAGATTCCTCCGGCTTCGGTCGCGCCGGATACAAGGCGCGTATCAATGCGAACTTCGACGCGCTGCCAAGAAGGCGTTGCTCCATCACCTGCCCCGCGGGCTGTCGGAGCTGCAGTGGATCGAGGCCGAGAGGTTCCACGGGGACGATCCCGAGGGATACGGGCTATGCGACGAGGACTCGATTCAGAGATTGACGCAACTGAGTCAGACCATTCAACACCTGGTTCTCGAGGTGGGTTCGTCCGGGTTGCATTTTGCCCGACTCGCACGGAATCCGAGCGGAGGAAAGTGGCCGCAAATGCAGCTGCTAACGCTCATCGTCGCGGGGCTTCAAGATGCCACTGTGATAGATCGCTCGCTGGTGCATTTAGGAGAGGCGGCCATGGCGATGCCCAAGCTGCGCCGTTTAGAAGTTGCGCTCCGGGCCGCTGCGCAGGCTTGTGACTTGCAGTACATGGTGCAAGATCGTGCAGCCACATTGTTGATTGTAACGCGAAACATGGAAATATCAGCCAGTGTTGTGAGGACCTGGGAAAAGGTGGCAGAATGTAACACGACGCATATCCTACAAATCGAGCACGTCGATGGGAAAGAAGGAATCCAGGCAGTGAGAAGAGCCGACCAGAAGTTTCAAAGTTTTAGACCCAATCGATATTGACAAGAAGTCTTTTTTCGAAACTTATCACGGCACAAATGTCCACCTCATCATGTTGGAGTGCGGCCATATTAGCTGCACCCGAGCATGGGTATGATGGGCCTCTTGCCAGTCAGTCAACTTTTTCATCCAGTCGACTCTTTAACTTACTTTCAACCAGTTGCACAGCCTACATAGATGGCTCCTTCTCAGCGAGCACCCCGTCCAGGAATTGAAAGACGAGCCTCGTGCAAGACTTGGAGGGCGAAAACGAAGTCTTCCACGGGTTAGATCTCCGCTAGAATAACAATCTCCATCTCAGTTTCCGGTGAAACTGCAAGAAAAGTGACTTCGGTCGCACGACTTAATTGTCTGGTCTGCTGTACTTAAACGTTGACTGCTGTTAGATTGATCGAGATACGTTTGTTGATAGTGGGCGACGAGGGAAGCCCATCAGTTCTTAAACCCTCTTCTCCACGTCGTCCATTCAACTAAGTATCGCAACTCGTTTCTCAGGAATACTGAAGCAGGACTGAGACCTGCGGGCTGTCGATGATGCTTGTAGACCGCGAGAGCGTCAAGACATGAAGTTCCCAGCCCTCATATGCCTCTTGAACCGAGAGACTGGAACTTTCAGAAATTGTACTCCGGCGCCTTAAGTGCCAACTATAGTCTATAGGTAGTAGCAGAGAGTTATGGTGCAGGCATCGACTTTTCCTATTCGTTGGTGTCATTAGAGTCTGCCTCTTTAGTTAGTGCTGTTTCCCCGACAATAGGCTTCATCCGAATCTTCATCTCAGGGGTGCCATTCTGCCCAGAACCAATCTACTCAGTTATCCTTTTCTTCTTCTCTAGTAAATCTTAAATGACCCCCGGCCAATAAAATCCGGTTGGAGGCAATGGAGATATATCCCATATAAAGTATAACTTGAATGCTGTCGACGCGTGGCCACTCCAACTTGCCAAGAGTTGACGCCCACACAGAAATCCTCATCGACTTCTGATTCTCCGTAGCTAACCATTCAAGTAAATTTAACAGATTCAGACTCGTACATTCGCCAAGTTAACCTTGCAATTGCAGCGCCTGCTTCATATAGTATCTCGTCAGTAGCGTTCCATAACGGATCCAATACAGCTCTACGGGCCTCAACCCTCGTGTTACCCTAAGCAAGATTGAAGCATCATCTGACGCTGAAAGATTAAATATCGTTAAGCAAGCAGCCGTCACTTTTTCCAAACGCTTGCTGGCAAGATGCATGTACGCATGTCTCGAGGCATATGTACCAACTCTCCACCCCTACATCATAGATTACCACGTGGACTATGCGTAGGCATACGTACTTGAACCCCTTTACAAGTAGCTTAAATCACATCTCTTTGAAAAGGAACTCTGCAGCCCCGAGGGCGTAAAAGACATTTCTAGATAGACTATCGACGCTGCATGCAATCGGAAATCAACTCACTATACCGCCCGACATATCTTCTTGCCTCCAGAAGCTGAAGCGGCGAAGAGCCAAAGTAGGTATAAAATTAAATTTAGATAACATTTACTGACAGACAGGTATTCGCACCTACTATACGGTTCTATAAGATCTCAGAATCGTCAGGCTCCTCGCGCTAGATGCCGGCAGTCTTTGGCGGTTCGACCGTCTTTCCTATGGTACTTCTAAATCTTTTTCTTGGGTACCCATAACTACCCATTACCCAAAATTCTGTTAAGCTGGGTACCCATAGCTACCCATGGGTAAAGCTATGGGTACCCATGATCTTATAGACCATTTGGGCCAGACCCATGGGTAAAGCCTTTACCCAACCCATGGTCTGTGTAATTCATGGGTACCCATGGGCTGGGTAATTGCAAGCCTATTAAATAAAATAAAATAAATGACAATGACGACGACCCCTGGGGATGACAGTTCCGAGTTCAACCTGACGAGCCTCCGATGCCTCGGCAGACACCTTCTCCAGGATTGTTTTATCGGTCATTGATTACATTTGTCTGGCTAGTAGTAGTCACAATCGACGTCTCCCACGGGTTGCGCCGTCAAGGTTGATTGGTGAACCCACGGCAATGACTGGGCCTGATCGACGGGCATGGAGTTAGACGGCCAGGCAGGTGTAGCATGAGCAAAGCACAGAGCCTTCACTGCGTAAACGTGAGTTTCCAACTCAAGGCAGTAGACTTCATACTATTTCAATATCTCACGGGATGTTTCAGTAGGAATAGCGTCAGTCTTGCTACCTTAGGTGCGGGCTAGACTTTTATATTGATTATACTGGTATTAAAACCCACTGCTTCAGATGGTTAATTTAAGCATACATTTACATACGCATTTGTGTAGATCTTCATGCTGATGACGGCTTTACCTCCCAGCCCCTTCTCAAACCCGTCGTTGCTGTTTCCGATCAAGGCCGTGAAGATGGCAGAGGTTAGGAGATCCTCGGCTAGCACGACAATAACCATGTCGGCATCCTTCGCAGTGCCGTATACCGGTCCGCCTGCCTTGGAAGCGACACACGAACCGTGATTCGACCGGTCTTGTACGTACTCACACCGGGCTCTTGTCCAATGTCGTCGGCCTGCGCGGGGCTGATGGCCGCTTTGAAGAAGACCACGAGCCCGGTGCGGTCACTGGTCACTTCTGACATTGACTCGGAGGCCGCAACCTTGTTGAGCGTGTTGTTGACGGCGTCAATCTTATCCGCCGTGGCATCTTGGGCGAAGAGAACCATATAGAGAGTCGGCGCTGCTGTAGATGAGGAAGGAGCCGGCGACGAAGTGGGCGACGCAGACGACGTGGGACTGGTGCTGGTGACACTAGCGGGAGCTGTTGTAGCAGGCCGGGATGCTGGATCGGATGTTTGGGGGCTCTGGCTTTTGTCTGGGCACGAGACGCTCTCAACCTCTGGAGTATCCCCATTCAGGCCGCCACCAGTGATGAAAGTGAGCCAGAGGGAAGAAAGAAGAAAAAAGGCATTGAAAGAACGAATTCGATGAGACTAGCGAACGAGGGGCCATGGAGAAGAGCAATATAGATAGACAGCCTCTCGAGCAACAAGAACATCAACCTAACGCCATCCACTCTTCTCTAATGGCTCTTGTAGGGACGTGCCATCACCTCAAAAAGAGCCACGGCCGATCCTAGTGGATCCAGCACTTTGGTCAGTTGGATGGATTTATAATATGGCTGACACGTCACGATCACATGTAGGCGTTGGACTTTGCTGTCAGATATTGCAGAATTCACGCGCTAACGTTTCGTCGAGCGAGTAACTCGGTTTCGGGTAGCAGTGCAAAGGCCTGCAAAGAGGAGGAGGGCCAAGAAGGCATTGTTATTATGATAGTATAGTTACTGGTAGAAAAGTGCAGGCCATGCCGCAATCATGACACATATTGGGAGCTTTGTATGAGAGAACTCAGCCTCTTCAGAATGCTGAAGGGCATTGCCATGTTTCATGAAACAAACGTTTCCTCATAGATCACGTCCTGATTAGTTCAAAGTCCCCGGCTCCGCTAGGTGATCGTCTTTGGCCCATCATACCCATCCCCGTCTTGCGTACAACCAGGTGCCAAACCACAAACCGTGCTGCCCAACCCTTCCCTCATAAAGTTCCCACCCACGAGCATCAGGTTCCCCTGGTCAACGTACTGCTGCAGGTTAAACGGCGCCCTGACAATGTCCTCAATCAGATCCAGCGGCGGCGGCTTGTAACCCGGCACCTGGCGATACAGCAACGACACGTAGCGGTGGGGCGACACGGACAGCGGCGTGAGCGGCATGTACCGCGCCTGGGTCTTGGGTGACTGGCTCGCGATGCAGGACGCCTGCAGGTCGTAGACGATGTGGTGGAGGAAATGGCGGAGGAGCGGCAGTTTCGGGCCCGGCGCGTCGGGGTCGACCTGGATGTAGGTGTATTTCGTGGTGGCCGGGTCGAAGCCGCGTTCCGGGTCAAAGGTGATGATGGGCTCTTGCAGCGTTTCTGAGGATGCATCATCAGTACTTCTTCGCTTTGTCTGGTTTCAAAGGACAAACTCACGCGGGACGGTGAAGACGTTGCCGAGGTTCTCGGGTATGTTGCCGTACTTGACCTGCAACTCCGTCGTGGCGTTGATGTCCGACACGGAATCAGGGATGACGCCAAAGGACCGAAACCTGGTGCGGACCTCGGTCGACCGGGTGGACGAGATGCCTCGGCCCGGACACGGCACCTGCCTTTCGGCCAGCGGTGATGCCCATGTCCAGGATGCGAGCAGGGAGACGGTGCCGACGTAGAGAACCTTCATTGTGAGAACTGGGGACGACGACCTCCAACAACAATCATGGAAAGACGGGGACAATCGGGGCTTTAAGGCATGTGAGACCATCCAAGACAAAACGCTGGTCGTCGTCATTGCGTAAGATACGCATGAAGCTTCGCTGGCGTCGACTCTCATTTGCAGAATGTAGGACGCGGATCAATCGCCAAGACTCCGGGTTCGAAGCCACGATGGACTAGGCTTGCTTGTGACACCTGGAGGGCCGACATTGGCGCAAGCCATGCCTTGATTGACTTTGACATTGTGACGAGCAAAGTGCCACTGACGAGAAGACTAGCGTGCAGTAAATGCCAGATCTTGTCTCGAACCACTCATGACGACATCAATGTCTCTCGAGTCCCTGGGTCCGTTCTCTCTCATCACTTAGGGGAGAGCGCCCCCTAGGGGTCACGTCGAACACTAAATCGAGCTAGCACATGGAGCAAGAGCAATTAATGTCAATTTGAGTACATCACGACATGGGCGCCTCGCGACTTTACTTCGGCATCACTGGTAATCCCAAGGATCGTCGCCCCAGTCATCGCCGGAGTAATCTACGGCCGGCTTCTTCGCCCACTTGTCGCTCGTCACTGGAGCCTCCTTGTTCACCGCTACGGCAGAAACGGTCGTCTTGACCTGGTGTTTAGACAATAGAGGCGCAACGGTGAGCTCGCTGTCCAGCGCCGGCCTCTTGTTTAGTTCTCTCTGGGTCGTTGTCACGGGCAGCTTTTCAGCGCCAGCAGATGTACTCATCATAGCTCGCGAAGGCAGTTGCTCCTTTGCAGATACGAGAGGCTTCTTCACCGTGATCAGCTGTGGCTTTAATACGGGTTGGGCCTGGGCCTCGGAGACGTCCACAGTCGAGACTGATATGGCTGACACAGATGCGGCATCTGACATGTCGTCAGCTTGAGCGCCTAGACCAGCTGTCAACCCCGACGGTGGCAGACTTGCCGGCTGCACCTCTGCGACAAGGTGTTGAACAGGTGCGTCTTGCAAGTTGAATCTAGGAGTCGCCTGCTCCACTGGGGCGCTGGCCGTCTGGGATTGCTTGGGAACGAGGGTTGGTTCTATTGCGTGAGGTGTACTTTGGACGAGACGGGCAGGCGTCGAAGGTTCCGGGAGCCTGCCTGCGTCAGGCCGCGTTTGCTGATGAACACGTTCGTTGGGCGCCACGTGGCCGTGCTGAGTCTGCGATGTTGGTCTCCAACCGGAGCTGGATGCTGAAAACCTCTCTTGGTCACCACCGAAAGGCTGTTGCGGCTGTGGAGCGGCGGAAGAGGCGTGCGTCGGCGGCGGCGGCTTTTGCAGCACTGCTGGCTTGCCAGATCCCTTGACAATCCTTGACAACCAGCCGACTTTCTCCTTCTCCCTGGCCTGCGTGGCGGGAGGCGTTGAACCAGACCGCATTGTCTGCGGAAATGCTTGAGCCACAGCATTGATGGGAGACTGTTGGTAAAAGGGATTTTGCTGGACGGGAGAGTAGGTTTGTCCGGCCGTCGGTACAGCAGGCGACATGAAGTGCGCCCTAGTCGACGAGCCCAAGGTCCGGTCGCTTGGAGAATCGGCTGATGACGGATACTGAGATGATCCGGTAGATAGCCGGCGCGAAGTGGCCGGAGACTGGTGACGTGCGTCCTGTGAGTTTCGGGCTACGACTGAGGGAGGCATGTTGTGGACCGAGCGGTCGCCTTCTGTATGCTCCTGTATTGGTTGTAGTTGGTGGCCCGGAGTCTTGACTGGCGTGGATGGAGTCATTGGGCCAAAGAACTGGCCCGGAAGTGTGACCGTGGGGCGCTGCGGACGTTCCGATGCTTCTTTGACGTGTCGACCGGCGTCCGATGGCTGTGTGGATGCGAAGTCGCCAGCCCCCGGAGGTGGTAGTTGTTCTGGGTAGTTGGCTGGATTGGATTGAACTGGCTGCGCTGATTGTGGCCTTTCGATCCGGCGAGCTGCATCCGGAAGCTGTTGCTCGTTCCTCGAACTGAGTATGCCCCCTGTCTCGAAATCTGGGTTCATGGGCGAGGCATGTCGACGGCCAGACAAAGGAGACTGGGCAGCATCGGTAAGGCCTTGGACAGCTGGGTTGCCAGGCGTTATGGGCAACTGTGTCAGGGGGATCTTGCTGGGAACTTTGGGTGGACTATTATCGACTGAGGGCTGCATCGCTGGAGACGGACCGGAAAATGAAGTCGGTCTCGTGCCGGCAGGCCTTGGCGGAATATTCCGGTCAGCATATGAACTTTGGAAGCCTGGACTGGCGCTCGACCCGGATGCCGGGTTAACATTGGCGCTCCTGAAGAAGCCTGACGAGTGACGCCTGCCGCCCGACTCGAGAGGTGAGGGCGTTTGTATTGGAAACCCTGACGACTGGCTGCCAGAGGGTGGTCCCAGAGAAGAGACTTCGCTCGACGCAAAGGAGGCCTGTCTGGGCAAACCATGGCCCAGTGCTGGCGAAGAGCCTTGCTGTTGCGATACACCGCTGGGCCGCGGATGATTACGGCCCTGCATGAAGTCCATTGCCGACTGTGGCCTGGAAGCAGGTGTGCCCAAGATAGGCGCCCCGGTCTGCTGTGCGGCCGGGTTTGAATACAGGCGGACGTCGGAGCTCGACCTGGCCCGAGACTGAACCGCACTGTCTGGGGTGTTCTGGCGGATGTCGGCGAGGGCCCCGGGACGTTGGAGATACGCGGGCAAGCCAGGTCGTCCTGGAAACGGTACATCCGCAGTGCCTCGCCCTGGTGAGACTGTCGTTGGTGAATGGTGGCCAGATGGTGACTGCGCGGGCGCAGTTCCAACCCGGTAGATTCCTGGACGTGGCGGGCCGTTGGTTCCAGCAGTCGGTCTGATACCTGAACTCGACGACATGCCAGGCTGAAATGCAGAGTATCGGGAGGGCACAGGGTTTGTCTGACTTGGCCTTCCAGTCTGGAAAGATTGTGGCGCAGTCGTGATGGCGGTGTCCTGACCATGCACGGGTCCTTGGCCTGGAGCGACGGTTCCAGGTGGAAACACGGCCTGCGGATTGCCTCTTGCTGGCTTCAACACAGAGGGAACATGTTGTAAAGGTACTTGAGCCGATAGTCCTGTTGAGTGACTCTGACTCGGACCGTGAGACTCTACGGGCGCCGCCTGGGTTGCATCGAGAGGGTGCTTCGGCGGTACCTGCGGCGGCTGCAGGACAGAAGGCACATTTTCAGCCTCCAGCTTTTGGCGGGTTCCCAGCATCAACGATGCTTCTCTTGCTAGCAAGGTGCGGTTATCTTGTCGCTTGAAGTCGGCATCTTGATTAGCCCTCATTGGGGCCACCGGAGGTGTAGCACCAGGGATGTATGGCTGGTACTTGGGTTGCCTGGTGCCTGGATTGGATGGCTTCCGCTTGATAGTAAACGGCCCTTTCGAAGGATGCGATGTAGGTTGTTGCGGGGCACGCACCGGCTCAGGGAGCGAATTATCGACTGGATTGCCATTGACTGCAGGATGCGGACTGCCACTGGCTGTCCGGTCTGACGAAGCGCTCTGCGGCCTTTGACCGGTTCCAAAGGTAGCTCCATGAAGAGCTGCGCCGGTCATGTTCGTCTGGTGCAGCAAGTCATGGTCCGACGCGGCAAATGTTCTGGCGTCGGCAGGGCTGGTACGCTCCGGCAGCTCGACAATCCCAACATCGACTACGCGAGTCTCTATGGGCGCAAGCACAGCATTGTCTGCCATCTCCACTGGGTCCGGGTTAGTCTCAATGTGGGCTGCGGCTGTGTGCTCCGTTGCCATTTCGGCCACGATGCCCACAGGATCCCACGGTGCCTGGGGCGCAACAGCCCTGGGCTTTTCGACAGAGTCTAGTAGTGGGACTCCCGGTGAGGGTACAGCGGCTTGATTCGACCCGGGCAGGTCTTGGGTGTTGACGAAGAGAACCGGCTCGGATCTGTCGGACGATGTAGGTTGCTCGGCCGGCACGCTGTTGGCAACAAACGGCGTATTCGCCTGGCTATGAAGCGGAGACACGCCCGTCCTGTCGACATCCGCGTCGAGCTTCGCCTTGTCTTTGATCAGTTCTGGCGCGGCATCGGACTTGCTGGGATGCCTTTCTCTGGGGATCCCGTTGCCCTCGTCCTCATCGGCCAAGGGGCTGATGTCGGTATAGGCACCGGGTCCGAGATACATGAAGTTCTCGGGCTGGTAGCAGAAGCCGTCGTCGTCGTCGTCGTCGAGAGGTCCCCCAAAGCCGCTCCTGTTCATGCCAAAGTCGGCCAGAGGCCCACCAATGGCGCGCATCTTCGTCAGGGGATCGACGTCTATCGTGGTCCGTCTCTTGAGCTGCTGCTGGCTCTCCAGCTTCTCTTCGGGGGCCAGCTCAGGCGCCGGGGACAGAGCGTCGACGAAGTCCGGAAACTCGTCGCCTTCCTTGGGGAAGTGAAATTGGACATGACCATTCGGCTTGTAGCGATAGAACCAGCGGGCGCCATCGTAGTCCCACTCCCAGCCGGGCGGGAGGTCCGACATGTTGCTTGTTCGTGAGCAGTCGTCGCTGAGGCGTGCGTCAAAGATTGCAATCTGCAGTGTCCGTCCTAAACATAGCGTAGAGGAAGATGGTGGAGGTCAGCAGCCCGTCTATCGCTCCGCTGGAGCTCGTGGTGGTTGTGCGTCGCACGACAGGGAGGTGCGGGGTCACCGTCAAGGGAGGAGGCCTGCGTTTGTCGGGTCAAGACATCTTTTGTCTGGGCAAACGATGGATGGACATGATGGCATTCAGCCGGAGTCGAATGCTGATGATGAAAAGGAGAAGTCCCAGAGTCGCCGGCAGGAGAGGCAGGGCGACACAGAAAACGTGGCGCAAGGCGTTTTCTGCGACATGACTTGAACAGAACGTGCGGGCTGGCCAGGACGAGTTAGGAACACGGACGAGTCTCGGTACAGCAACGAACACGTACAGCTTCGTCCAGAGAGGACCAGAGAGTACCGGAGAGGAGACACTAGACCGTATCGAGCTCGTGTGCGGCTGAGCTTCTTAGACCTGACGATGTCTCTCGTTGGCTGCGATGCCGTCAAAAAAGCTTGGAAGCGTGTTTCCTCCAGTGAGTAAGCTGGGACGAACCATTTGCCGGAGGTGATCCACTCCCGATGCGGGCTGGTCTTATTTTTAGGGGTCGTCGGGTGGTCTTCGGGGGCGTCCCTGGTTGCTTCACCGACATCCATGCGGGACATGAGCTAATCCGACACCTGATAAGGTACCTAGGCACCCGACCTGAGACCTGCTTACGGCATCATCTTGCCGAGTCTGCATCTCCAAGGTGGGCAAAGTCGGCCCTTCCCTACTCATCGGGTCCAGCTTCGCCGGTCTTGGATTCATCTTCCTGGTCACTACCTTAACCGATGGAGTGCGAGGGCTCCTCATTCCATACCTCTCCAACGGTCATTTGGTCGAACTTTCTAGCGTAGAAGGAGGGTACTGCGCGTCGGGTAAACCATGGCTCGGCGGCTAGTCGCTGGCCCGGAATAAGTGGGGCGTGCGAGACTCACATACGTGAGGCCATCGACGTGGACATCAGAAGCGACCTTGATAATGCCAAGCCTTGAAAGCTGTTGGTACACGTGTTCATATTCACGGCTCGTAACGTGTCGAGCGAATAGTCCCACTAGTCAATTGCAGCTCGCCAACTACGGCAGTCGGCAAACTTTGCAGTCGTGATCTGCTGTCGCATAGTGCCTCGGGAATCGGGATGGAGGCCTTCTAACGACAGATTAGGGTTGACCTTTTGTAACCCTCTTCTTCTTGCAGACTGCCGTAACTAATTTTGAGAGATTGAGCATCCTTAAAGTCATCTGCCAGATGGTGAGGATTTCTTGTGCTGATCTTTCCACCGGGTCACGATGCTTCAGCGCTGTTGGCTGACTAGCTCTATCCACTCATCTATATATATTCTTGGCACCGGAAAACCCGGGCTCTAGATGTTTATTCTTTTGTCTCAAAGCCTTTTCCGAGGCGGGCAATCATCCGACGATCAATCTCCACGACAAAACTGGCTTCCCAGCTGTCCATCAACTCCAAATATTGCGAACCGCTATCGACCAGCGCAGTGGGCCTTGGTAGTCTAATGGCAACCTTAATTTGGCGACAACGAGGCCAGAGATTGATCCGAAGCTCGCCGCCAAGCCTGTCTTCCCTGGCGCCTTCTCGCTTTGATTACACGAAGCCCCATTGTAGGCTCGTAGAGTCTGAATATCGCAAGAGGAGGCATGCCTGGCCGATAGCCCATCCCAATTTGGTCACACTGCCGTGCGCCAAGTCTCGGAGGTGCCCCTGAAGGCGGAACTTGCTACCTATGAGACAGGCAACAAGCTTAATTCAGTAATTTGAGAACGGAACATGGGGCTTTCGACGGCTTGAGTCTCCAAGTATATAAAGCTTTATCTGTCGAAATCTGCAGCAAGAGTCAGACTCGCGCGAGGAAGCAACCGCAAAACATTTGGAAATTGACCCAGCGTTCGCTCACACTGAGCCAGAACCGATCTCCAAAGACTGGCAGCCGTTGTGATTGTGAACATGTTATTGATAGCGACGGCCTTGCTGGCCGCATCGCAAGTGGTGTCGGCAGCTTGTACCGATCCCAGCATCCGCAAGCCATGGTACGCTTCGGCTTGACATGCCCATCTGGCACAGTCCGGACAAAGGACAGCGCAGTATACTGACAATTGACATCAAACAACAGGACCGCTCTGACCGAGCTGGAACGAGAGTCCTATGTCAACGCGACCCTTTGCCTGATGGACCCGAACCAAGCTCCGGCGAGGGCGGGCAGCTGGGGTGCCAGAAGCCGCTGGGAGGAACTCCTCGTGGCACACATTGCCCAGGTGCGATATATCCACACAGTCGTAAGTCTGTCCAGCTGCTCGAAGAGCCGAGTCCTGCGATTGACCACCACCGGCAGGGCGCCCTCTTCCCGTGGCACAGGTGGTGCACCAAAATCCACGAAAACCTCCTCCGCAACGAGTGTGGCTACGTCGGTCCATATCCGTACTCGTCTCCCCTAATCTCTCTTTAACCTCCCCAGCTGACCAGACTCGCAGATATTGGGATGAGCAGGCGGACCAAGCCATCAACCCCATCGCCAACGCCAGCGTCTGGGACCATCCCTCCTCCAACACATCCCGCGTGCCCGCCTTTGGCACCGGGAGAACAGACGAGAACAACTGCATCCTCGACGGCGCCTTCAAAAACTACCGCGTGCAAATCTCGACGCAACTGGAACGCTCTGAACCGGGAACCTGCCTAACGCGCGCCCTGAACCAGACGGCCTTCGACACCGTAGCCCAAAAGAACGTCGTGGAACCCTGCATGGCGATCCCGTACGACGACTACGCCCAAATGCTGGGCTGTATCGGCGACAAACCCCACAGCGGTGGCCACCTCGGGGTCGGCGGAATAGTTCGTAACCCCGGGCCCAAGACACGATGCTGTCAGTATCTGACCGCGAAACAGATGAGAGACCACGCCAGATCCCCCGTCGACCCCATCTTTTGGCTTCACCACACAAACTTCGACCGGCTTTGGTGGGAGTGGCAGTCCGCCAACCTCTCTGCGCGTTTATACGCCATGGGCGGACCGAATGTGGCCAACGGACAGATCTTCATTGAGGCGCAGCCAGCCAGTCTTCCGATTGAAGCCTTCGTGCCCTATTTCGGCGACGATGGGAAGAACGTGACGACGCTGAGCCATGTGATGTGGATGCCGGGACTGGCAGAAAACATTACTATCAGGGATGCAATGGATATACGTAGCGATCTCATGTGCTTCTCATACGCCTAGATTCGTTGAGCCACGATTACTGGCTATCACTCGGTTTGTGGAAAAGCAGCTCATTGCAGTACATAATGCGTGGTCTTACTTATGTTCAGTCTTTGTGGTCCGCTATCGTCGTTCTATTTACCTGCGTCACCCGTCGTAGTTGTCGTTGTCGCTGCCATTATCAGATGCATGTTAGCATTACCCCAGCTAGGCTGACCGTTGGCGTAGCAAAAGGCGTGCCAATTCCCCTCCAAGCTAGGTGACCACCCAGAGGATGTACGATGGAATTTGGACGGTGTTTGATCAACAGGCCCGAGATCGAGTCAAAAGGGGACAGAGCACATGGCCCAACGAGCATCTCATTGCAACCAGCTTGAAAGCCAATCCTAGGTAACTAATGTCTCGTCCTATCACTAATCCGTCTCATCTGTTGCAGCCTTTCAACAGTATACATAAAGACAAGCATGCAACCCAGCTCGAAGTCACACCCACTCTACCAGCACACCATGTCAAATGTGCACCGACTCTTGATAGCCACCTGCGTGTAGACGGGCTGGAGCACGTTGAACGCTGCGGCAATCGCGTTGTTGTAGTTGTCGGTGAACTTGGTGGCATTGCATTCGTAGCAGTGAATGCCGAGACTATGCTCAGGCGTGGTGACTTCGTAGCCCATGTAGCCCATGACGATTCCCGTGGCCTCATCGGAGACGGTCATGTTAAAGGTTGCAGGGAGTGTCAAGGTCGTGTCGGAGCTGACATTGGCAAAGGGGGCTGATGAGCCAGGGGTGAGGGCGAAGAATCCAGGACCAGAAAGAGAGCCGAGGTTCTTGAAGGCGACGAAGAGAATGGGTAGAATGTTGATAGGACTATCAATTGTTCCCTGGCATCGAGCAGTAACGGTAGAGTTTTCGCCGTTTTCAAAGGGAGCAGGGCTGCAGATGCCACTTGAGGTGAAACGAACGCTGCTGAGGAAGTGTGAGACTGTGCCATACCATACTACAGGCCGCGGGCTGATCTCAATTGAGATATCGAGTGTGGCGGCAGATGAGTTGGCAAAGGGGGGCTGGTAGGTTGTTCCGTTGTCAGGGACCGCGGGACCGGGGGCTGGAGTGTCCGAGGAAGAAGCGCCGAGGTCCGGAGCACCAGTGACCGAAACGCCGGGCACAGCAATGCTGGGGACCGGAACATCGGGGACAGGGTCATCGGAAGTGGATGCCGGAGGCAGTGCTGATCGCAGGCCGTCCTTGCCATTGTTGCAGACGAACGCAGAGACGCAATATGTGCCGCCTTGGCCATCGGTGGCGATACTGGCACCCAAAGGGCGCCGGTAGGTGTAACAGGCGAGAGTGGTGCCACCGTCCTTGGTCCCCATGGCTTTGCCAGCACGAAGCGGCTCGGCGGTGCCATCTTCGATCCACACAGACCAAGTGTCGCCATTGGGAAAGACGGCCGACGCACCCTTGTAAGTCCACGGGTACTGGCCATCCCCGTATGGCATCTCGACAGCGAGATCGGGGATCACAGGATCGTCCTCGGCATCAGAGAGCCAGACGGGACCCTTGTACCAGTTCATCTGTCTCGATGTAGACCAGGTGATGTTGGATGAGTTGGTGCCGATGCCACAGTCGGCGAGAACGAGGTTTTGAGCGGAAACTGACTGGGCAGACGACTTGTTGACGTCAAGAATGGTAGACATGGCCGCGGCGGCCTTGATTGTGTTGAGAAGAACCATGTTGGAGGTTCTGCAGGAGAAAAACGAATGTGTAGGGATCCAAAAGTCCAAAATTGAGCAAGACAAAGCTGGTGATGGCTGTAGGAGGTTGTCGTGTGATGTGTTGTTGGAGAAGACGAACATCACCAGGTTGATTTTATACCCCGGAGAGAAGTCGACTCAGGCCACTTATAAAACATGGCGCCGTTTCACCAGCCTCTTGCCGCTGATGCATGGAACAGATTCGCAGGCAGCTGCGGTCCTCAGACTCTCAGTAGCGGAAGGAGGAGGGCGGAGGCCGAAGAGGGTGCATTTCTTCTGGACAGGATGCGGTCTCTTTAGAAGGAGAGGCAATGTGATGTGTTTGAAGTGGTTTCCGAACCCAGCCTCGCCTTCTCTGCCGGATGCTTACCATTTGGTGTTATACTAACGGCAGCAGCAACGATGATGACGGACGAGGACTGGACAACGCATGAAGAGAATCATGGAAACTGAACGACATAGATGATGCGAACATAAGACATGTAATGGGATCCTTAAAGGAGAATAGTGCCAAGCTATGCATTCAAAGGTGTGCCAATCTTCGTGTCAATTGGTTTATGGCTAGTAGGTACCTAAATTCTAATCATGAAGTCGGTCGAGGCGGCGTCGTCGGGGTCTGCTCGGTGAGCCCGGCCAACTCGGTGAAGAATGCCGATCCCGCCCCACTGAAGCAAACACCATCACCGTAAATCCAGGCCCAAGCTCCGTCAGCACCTCTCGTCGCCACGTCACCTCAACTCGCTCCAGCAGACACGGCCAACATGTTCGCAGCTCGCGCCTTCGTCCGCGCGCGTCTCGCGGCCCGCCTCCCACGTCAACTCCTCGCAAAACAGCCGCTCCGACAGACCTCCACCAACACGAACCGCACCGCCGAAAAGATTCTCGACCGCGTCCCGCTGCGCTTCCAAAAGTACACGTCCGGTCTGCGAAAGGCGCCGCTGTCGCACATTGTCGCGTTCCTGATACTCCACGAAATCACGGCGATTGTGCCCCTCCTTGGCCTCTTCGGGTTCTTTCACTACACAAACTTTATGCCTCTCGAGTACGTGACTGGCCACTGGGCAGGCTACGTCCGCGACGGCGTGGGCAAGGCAGAGCGGTATTTCAGTCGCAAGGGCTGGTTCTGCTTCGGAGCCGAGGACAGAGGCACAATGACGGGCCAGCTGGACGCGACCGGGAACGAGTCGGAAGAGGTCGAGCGGAAGTGGTCAAAAGAGGAAGGCGCCGTCACTGGAAGCGCCCGACACGCTTCCGCAAGACCCACGGACGAGACGGCGAAGAGCACACAGGACTTGTTGGAGAAGTGGCAGCAGGACGGAAAGTACAAGGTCGTAGTCGAGGTCGCAATAGCTTGGGGCATCACCAAAGCATTGCTGCCGGCAAGGATCTTGGTCAGCGTCTGGGGAACACCATGGTTCGCTGGGGTCATGGGCCGAGCCCGTGGTCTTTTCAGGTCGAGCAGATAGATCAGTCACATGTCTCATGGTCGGAGCACGTATTTGGGGTGGCTTTTGCGCCTTAATTTATTTTTGAAGACTTTTCTGTATCAACCAAAGGACGTGACGGCATATGTCTGATGATCCGGGGCGGGCTTGCAAGACATTCAGGGCGTGTGCATCGGCGGACAAGAAATCTAAGCCTTCTCGTAGATCCAGTCGAACTGGGCGCTCTTCCACTGAACGGCCTCACCGTCCTTGAACCAGAGGGCAATTTCCTTCTTGGCGTTCTCGACGGAGTCGGAGCCGTGGCAGACGTTGCGGCCGACGTCGATGGCGTAGTCGCCACGGATGGTGCCGGGGGCAGAGGCGAGGGGGTTGGTGGCACCGAGGATGGCTGTGAATGAGACGTTAGCAATTGCTGCCGGCGAGGGAACGGCGTGGACTTACAGCGACCGGTCTTGACGGCGTCACGGCCCTCCCAGACCATGGCGCAGATGGGGCCGGAAAGCATGTCTGCGGGGGTCAGCCTTGTCTCGGAAACGTGCTCATGGGTGCGTTGCTCACAGTTGATCAGACCGGGGAAGAAGGCCTTGTCCTTGAGGTCGGCGTCTGTGGGCGGTTAGCAGCGTCGCAGGCTGGCGAGATATCTGGACGACGAACAGTGGGTCTCGAGGTGCTCCTTGCCGGGAGTGACGAGCTTGATGGCGACAAGCTTGAAGCTGGAAGACATGTCAGAGCCAGTACGCTGGAGGTGGGATATCATAGAGACTTACCCACGGCTCTCGAAGCGAGAGACGATGGGGCCGATCAGGCCGCGCTGGGAGACAGTCAGCATGCCGTGGCCGTCAATTGGGAGCGTCCCGTGACGATGCAGCGTACCTGAACGCCGTCAGGCTTGATGGCAATGAAGCTGTGTCGAGGTCAGCCCAGTTTCTTCACTTTTGGTTGTGCCCCTCTTTGCTCGCCCGAAACCTCACGATGGCGGGGTAATTCAGGGTAGCGGCAGAGGCAGCGGCCATCATGGTTGCGGAAGCCGTGGCCAGCTGCCGCAGACCTCGGAGGACAGGAACAGGAGGTGCAACACTTACGTCTGCTCGGTAGACATTTTGGGTGATTTATCAACGACGACTTCGGTGGGAGAAGGGATGTGTTGTTGGTAAATTGTGGTAGTGACGGCGGGAGGGACGACGTGAGAAGAAAGGTCTGCTGCTGACCGCTGGTTTTGTTGGCTGGAGGAAAAAATTATGTACAAGCCGAAGAGAAGCGCCAGAATTATGAAAGTCGGTGGGGGCAGCTTTTCTGCTGTTCTGCGGGCATATTCGGGGATTGAACCGCTGGTTGTGCTTGGATTGGGGCCAGCATTGGCTGCATAATCTGCATTACTCTGCTGCTTCTTGTGCTTGGATGAGGGGTCGTCGTGGTGGGGTTCGGGTTCAGCCATGGTCGTCACAGTAAGACAAGCTTGCAACTCGGGACAGACACTGTGGGTGGAAGACCGTGGACCTAAAGTTGGATAGCTCAGCATCTGTGAGGTATGGGGAGGGGACTGGGTGGGCAGTAATACCTGATGCACTGGGTAGCGATACGCTATTAATCGACGATGGCTCGAGAGGCGAGGCCGGACGGAAATATCTTCGGTCGGCAATTGGTAGCAGCCAGACGCAAAAGATCGCGTTGTTCTTTGTTTACTTTCCATCCGTACTCGGTAGACGACAATACAGCATCTGACCAGACTGACCTGAGGCAATCAGATATCCGGAGCTGAAGATAGTGGGGATGCGTGCAACCCAAACACACACGGTGACATGTACTGGCTATAGGAATATAAGGAATATAGGCTTATACGAATCGACCGAAGACCGTTGGGGGCACAAAGCATGCAATTCAGGGCAACAACTGCTGTCGAATTAGAGGTTGATCCCTCGAGATATCGACAGTGTCCTTGATCCATAAATTGTTTGGGTACACCTGCTGTCGCTCAGGTACTGATACAGCAGCAGTATCGTATGGCCAATAGAGATATGCATTCATGCATCAGCTCCTATTCAAGTAGCCGAAGCTTCCCCGTTCGCCCCTGGTCTCAGCTGATGCACGCTAAGCCTGAATCAGAGCTACCAAGGGGACAGCTGTTGAACTCGGCCTCGCAGTTCGCAGTCCGTTGTACAAACCACCAACGACATCCGTCCCATCATCGCTATTCTGGTTCGGCACATTCAGTCCTTCACCTAGACAGAGAGCGCCGAAGGAGAACCGTCTTCTTCTGCTCTCATGCTTCATTTGTAATCACTCTTTTTCCTAAAAACAATATTGAGTTCCTCCATAAGAGCACGCAGTCTCAGCTCCCCTCGCCATGGGGTCTTCAGGCGTCTTGTCCCGCAAATGGGCGACCCTTTTTAGCCTGCTGGCTGCACTCAGCTGCATGATCCAGCCTGCATGTACGATCCGCAACGCCATGGTCCCCTTGCCCCATGCCTTTGCGATCCGTTGACTGACTGTGCCGATAGTCTCCGTCAAGGAAAATGACTTCAAAAAGTGCCACCAGTCGGGCTTCTGCAAGCGCAACCGCGACTACGCCGACAATGCCAACTCGCTCGGGTCCAACTGGGCCGCCCCCTACAGCATCCTCCCCGACTCGGCCAAGTTCAGCGACGGTCAACTGCAGGCCATCATCCTCAAGACCATCAACGACGATAAGGAAACCGTCCGTTTGCCCATCACCGTCTCCTTCCTCGAGTCAGGCACCGCCCGCGTCAGTGTCGACGAGGAGAAGCGCCAAAAGGGCGAGATCGAGCTGCGTCACAACAGCATCGTGCGCAAGGAGAGATACAACGAGGCCGAGAAGCACGTCATTGTTGGCGGACTGAACCTCGACAAGGGGGCCAAGGTCGCCTACCAGGGCAAGGAGCAAATCACCGTCCAATACGGCCCCGACTCCAAGTTTGAGGCCGTCGTCAAGTTCTCGCCGTTTGCCATCGACTTCAAGCGCGACGGCTCGTCGCAGGTCAAGTTCAACGACCGCGGTCTATTCAACATGGAGCACTGGCGCCCCAAGGTCGAGAAGCCTGTCGAGGAGAAAAAGGAGGGCGAGGAGAAGGAGGGCGAGGAGAAGAAGGAGGGCGAGGAGACGGCGGCCGAGACGACTGACGTCCAGAAGGAGGACGAGAGCACCTGGTGGGACGAGACCTTTGGCGGCAACACCGACTCCAAGCCCCGCGGACCTGAGAGCGTGGCCCTCGACATCACCTTCCCCGGATACGAGACCGTCTACGGTATCCCCGAGCACGCCGGCCCCCTCTCCCTGAAGCAGACTCGCGGCGGCGAGGGCAACCACAACGAGCCGTACCGCCTGTACAACTCGGACGTCTTTGAGTACGTCCTCGACAGCCCGATGACCCTGTACGGGGCCATCCCCCTGATGCAGGCACACCGCAAGGACTCCACCGTCGGTGTCTTCTGGCTCAACGCCGCCGAGACGTGGATCGACGTCACCAAGAGCGAGAGCAAGTCCAACCCTCTCGCCCTCGGCGTCGGCTCCAAGACCAATACGCACACCCACTGGATCTCCGAGGCTGGCATTCTCGACGTCTTTGTCTTTCTGGGTCCCACCCCCAAGGACATCACCAAGAACTATGGCGAGCTGACGGGCACCACGGCGATGCCCCAGGAGTTCTCGATCGGCTACCACCAGTGCCGCTGGAACTACATCTCCGACGACGACGTTAAGGACGTCGACCGCAAGTTTGACAAGTACAAGATTCCCTACGACGTTATTTGGCTCGACATTGAGTACACCGACGGCAAGAAGTACTTCACCTGGGACGGCGACATGTTCAAGGACCCCATCAGCATGGGCCAGGCCCTGGACGAGCACGGCCGGAAGCTCGTCGTCATCATCGACCCCCACATCAAGAAGGAAGACAACTACGACGTCAACAAGGAGATGACCGACAAGGGGCTCGCCGTTCTTAACAAGGACGGCAACACCTTTGAGGGTTGGTGCTGGCCCGGATCCTCCAACTGGATCGACTGCTTCAACCCCAAGGCGCTCGAGTGGTGGAGCCAGCTGTACAACTACGACAAGTTCCCCGGCACCATGGCGAACACCTTCATCTGGAACGACATGAACGAGCCGTCCGTCTTCAACGGCCCCGAGGTGACCATGCCCAAGGACAACATTCACTACGGCAACTGGGAGCACCGCGACGTCCACAACATCAACGGCATGACGTTCCACAACGCCACCTTTGAGGCGCTCATCACCCGCAAGAAGGGCGAGCTTCGCAGGCCCTTCGTCCTGACGCGCTCCTTCTACGCCGGTTCCCAGCGCCTCGGAGCCATGTGGACCGGCGACAACCAGGCCTCGTGGGACCACCTCGGCGCTTCCGTCCCCATGATCCTGAACCAGGGCATCTCCGGTTTCCCCTTTGCCGGAGCTGACGTTGGCGGCTTCTTTGGCAACCCCGAGCCTGATCTGATGACCCGCTGGTACCAGGCCGGTGCCTTTTACCCCTTCTTCCGTGGCCACGCCCACATCGACGCCCGCCGTCGCGAGCCCTACATGCTCGAAGAACCCTACAGGAGCATCCTCACCTCGGCCATTCGTCTCCGCTACACCTTGTTGCCCTCGTGGTACACGGCCTTCTTCCACGCCCACCGCGATGGAAGCCCCATCGTCCGCCCCATGTTCTGGACCCATCCCTCCGAGGAGGCCGGCTTCGCTATTGACGACCAGGTCTTTGTCGGGTCTACTGGTCTCCTGCACAAGCCCGTCGTCGAGAAGGACAAGGAGCTGGTGGATATTTTCATTCCGGACGATGAGGTCTACTACGACTACTTTTCCTACGAAAAGCTCGAGACGCAAAAGGGCAAGTACATCACCCGGTCGGCGCCTCTCGACCAGGTCCCGTTGCTGATGCGCGGCGGCCACATCTTCCCCCGCCGCGACCGGCCCCGTCGCTCGGCCGCTCTCATGCGCTTTGACGACTACACCCTCGTCGTCAGCGTCGGCAAGGACGGCTCCGCCGAGGGCGAGCTGTACGCCGACGACGGCGATTCGTTCGAGTTTGAGAAGGGCCAGTACATCTACCGCAAGTTCAAGCTTTCCGGTAGCACCATTTCGTCCTCGGACGCCGAGGGCCGCGACGCCAAGTCCACCAAGGCCGGTTCCTGGCTTAAGGCCATGAAGGAGGTCTACGTCGACAAGATTGTCATTGTCGGCGCCCCGTCGCAGTTCAACACCAAGGAGGTCACCGTCCAGTCGGAGGGCAAGAGCTGGGCCGTTCCTGTGCAGTACCACGCCGCCGAGGGCGACCGTGCTGCGTACGCCGTGGTCGGCAGGGTGGCCGCCCGCGTCGGAGTGGACTGGAGCATCAGCTTGTCGTAGGACCGTCTGCTGACGCTGGGGTTCATCAAAGACAAAGCCAAGACCCTGTACCACGGACAGTAGAAGCGCCTTTGACAGGAACGTTTACAGATTGTGGCACAGAAGGCGGTGAGGCGCACCAAGAATAGAGGCGTGGACACCGCGGATGGCTGCCGTGATGGAGTATTGGAGATTATGGCATCCGCCCATCGGCAGATAGAACTGTCTATAGAGCGCGAGTATTCACCAAAAAGTGCTTAGAAACCGGCTAGACCTGTCCTGTGTGATTTCGTTTAAAGAATCTAGAACTGGGTCGGCGCGCCGGCGTTGCTGGCAGAAACCCTTGTCGGCACCGGGACAAGGCCTCGTGTCCATCAGTGGCTGTCGAGCTGTCGCGTCGGGGTGGACTCCGTGGGACCTCTCGCAGGACCGACCGGAGACCTGCTGGGTCCCGGAAGTGAGCGGGAAGTGCTCAGCCTCGCTCGTCTGCGACGTTGCGTTGGCATATAATTAGTGTTGGGGCACACCCCGAGATCTCTGGACCGCGTTGATTGAGCTTTTGATTCGGGTTCCGGACTCGTGGGGTGTAATGCCACGCGGTCTGTGATGTCAATATCAGCATCTCTGTACTACGCACATGCACGTGGAAACTGTATGGCATGCGCACAAGTCTTGCATGCTGCCGCCGAGGAATAGACGAAGAAAGCGTGCGATAGCACGGGGGATTATTTCACAAGCATGTGTTTAGTACGGCAAAAGAGTTTCCACCAGCTAGAGCTAGAGTGGACGAAAATGCATGGACGCCGAGAAAGCGGACGGGATTGAGATAAGAGAAAAGGGAGGGCGTAGTGATTGGTCGCAGTAGGGAGCCCCCTGATTCTTCGCCTGTTTTGTCGCCGTGCTGGCATTCACGCATTGTGTCAAGAGTTGAAGGGTCCTTTGAAATCCCTTCGCATGTAAAGAAACAATAATAGCCTTTTTTTCGAGTCCCCTATTCGCGCTAGACGAGCGGCTGCGTGAGCTGAACCCTGAGCGCTCAAGGGACGCGTCGAAAGGGGTGGTGTGAGGGTTGTGCGATGTCTGCCAGACACCTCAACCACGGGTCCTAGGGCAGCTGTTCCCATTCGCTCGGGAGTTTTGGGTGGTGACGGCAGGGCTCTCGGTTTGTCTTTATCACAATCAACTTATTTTAAGACAAGGGTAGGTTTTGGAGATTGTCGGTGCCAGTCAGGGTTGGAAATTAGTCTAGTCTAGTCTAGTATAAGCTATACTAGTACTAAGCTAGTTTAGTATAGATTATACTAATACTAGTCTAGTATAGTATAGCTTATACTAATACTAT
>MASP02000820.1:0-36456 GCA_001693025.2 Colletotrichum lindemuthianum | reverse complement strand
CATACAACACCAGGTATTCGCTGGTCGTCACCGACCCAACTACTGATCCGGCCCTTACTGGCGTATCTATGGGAGAGCGGACGGGATCCCGAGTTTTCCAATAGGTATGGTCGTATGTGATGGTGGTCTCGTCCAAGATGGGATATGAAGGGCGGCAAAGCAACGCCGTATGCGCGTTATTCTTACAGCCATGAATATCCCAAGGCAGTCCGACACTACATACCTTACATACACTACATACACTACATACACTACATACACTACATACACTACATACACTACATACACTATATACACTATATACACTATATACACTATATACACTACATACACTACATACACTATATACACTACATACACTACATACACTACATACACTACATACACTATATACATTATATACACTACATACACAACATACACGATATACACGATATACACGATATACACGATGTACACGATATACACGATATACACGATATACACGATATACACGATATACACAATATACACGATATACACGATATACACGATATACATGATATACATGATATACACGATATACACAATATACACGATATACACGATATACACGATATACACGATATACACAATGTACACTACATACACTACACACACTACATACACGATATACACGATATACACATTATATACGTTATATACGTTATACACGTTATACACGTTATACACAATATACACGATATACACGATATACACGATATACACGATATACACGATATACACGATATATAGTATGACTCCTACGGCATACGAAAACCGTTTTAATTGCTAAATAGGTCCGACCTTATGTATGTTAGCTGGCGTTTTACAGGAGGTAGGAGAATAGGATAACTAACCACAACTAGCCTCGCAAGATCAACCTGCAAGTTTGTCTTGCAAGTATCACCGGCGTTCACCCAAAAGCATTCACGTCCGGTGTTTGGTTTCGTCACACACACACTCTGCCTCACTTTTCCGGTGCTGACGATCGCGAGTATGCCCTGCTTCGTGTCTGGAGAAGGAGCGGCGTAGTTTGCGTGGCCGCTCTTAAATGTAGCGAGGTAGAGTCCGTTGGCCTGTCGGTCGAACATTATTGTCTCCTCGATAGTGTTAGGTACGGGGGCGCCCCCAGCGCAGGTTGCGGCTGCATTGATAGCAGTTGCCAGGGAAGAAAGAACGAGAGCGTATTGTAGCTGCATTGTTGTTTGGTGTTTTGAGGATGTAGGATAATCGGTCGGTGTCTTGGGATGAGTTTAGGTTGTCATGATGTTTCCCGTGGAGAGCAGAGTCACTGTATTTATACCACAACTTTTTAACTTCATGCATGAAATAGAGCTAACCTGTTCTATCTTTACGTGTGTCAACGCTGTATCGATGTAAAATGACTCGGTTTCGGCCGCTGCTTAACTTTCCGCTTTTCCGCTTCTTATTCTTCTAGCGTATCAAAGTTTCTCACTGTCACGTTATCTATACTGGCAGCGTGGTCACGCAGGATCGTGCAAATGGGGTGTAACAGGCATGTCTCTACCCAATCGTGATGAGCTCGTGGCCAAGGTTGCACGGCTGTTCCAGATATATTATACGGCGACATCTACGGCGGCCACACGCCACCGTGGCGCCTCCCGCCGCCACGGCAACTGTAGGCATAGAGTTTGCACCGCGCGTGCAATTACCCTTGGTAGCTGAATCGTAACTTTCCGCTTCCTGTTTGAGGAATCCCCTCCTATCCTAGTCTATTCCTGTCAAAAGTAACGCGCATGCAGGGCTGCTGTGAAGCGCTCGAGGATGATGTTAGCAAAAGCTGTAGCGGAGGAGAAAAAGCCTCGGCAGCACGCTTGATGTGTCACCAGGGCTCGCCTGGGCTGTTGTCAACGGTCCTCGGGGATGGCTGTGGTATCAAATATCAATAATGACGGCGGCTCACAGAGATGCGGGGATCTTCATGGCTGGTTTTGGTGAAGAAGAGAAAGTTGCTTCTCGGTGGCTCGAAGCAGGGGTGGTAGCAGGATATAAGTTGAGGAACACACTCGTAATGGGGTGGTCTGTTTCTTGCAAGTGAACTGGGCCATGGGGCGAGGCCGACGTCCAAAGTAGGCCGAATACCATCTTGATACTTGGGTAGAGGTAGACTGCCACACTCCGAGAAAGCTCTCCCTACAGAAGTACGTAAAGGCCATCGAGATGTCCTGTCGTCTACAAGGGAAGAAAGGTGTTGTGCGGCTGCGCCAGTCAAGCCCTCACATGATACATCTTCTCAATTTCACAGGCTCACAGCCAACCACAAAGTCTTCTCCCAAGTGCTACTCCAATCACTACATAATATTCTACATCTATGTGGTAGGGTCAATTTCTTAGTCTTCTAAGCCAATGAGCCGAGCAAGACCAAGCCAGCGCAAATGATGGATTTCTCGTTACACCGGTACCCGGGTCTCCTCCATGATCCCTCAGGGAGTTGTTGATTGGGAGTAGCACCTACTAACCAACAGTCAGTCGTCTGTATTGCAAACAAGCACACTCATCCTGTATTTCAGATGTTCATGCTCTACATTCGCAGGGGCGGCGAAGCATTCAGTGCTGTTTTCAGGCGTTCTTGGGCTTTGGTCAGCAGTTCTGGTCCTGGGAAGGGATGCGTGGGCAGTCTTTCAGGACTGGAGCTTTATAGCTTCCAAACTTGCGGAGAAAGTGAAAATCGGAGGAGTTCGTTTGCAACGTGGCTGCCCAGCGCCAACTGCACATGATTATGTCATGTCAATGCTTGGGGCATCGCATCTTGCATTTATTCTCCTACAGGCTTCACGATAAGAGAACCTAAAAAAGCTGTTTACTACTTATAATATGTATACCATTGTTGTTACGTCAAAGCCACCCCTTGACTGGATTTCACTGTTTGGCAGATTTGTAGGAGGAAGACCTCATGGCGGGTCTGGTGCGGTCTCAAGCCACGATTACGGTACTCTGTAGACAGCCTGTCAAGCGAGCTCCAAGCCGGATTCATGGTCGCAGTGGTCGAATAGAAGGAAACATGGGCATTGGATGGTTGCGCTCACGAGTATCGAAGGGAGACGCTGCCTGTAATGCTGCTGCGGAAGGCGATTTAGCTCCTTTCGGCAGAGTCGGGGCTGCCGTGTGCGAGCCACATCGGACTGTGTAGATACCTTCTGATGACAAAACCGTCATCGGTGAACTAGAACGGAAGGGAACAAAACCAGACTGCCCAAAAACACTTTGCCGGCCAATGGGAGAGAAAGTCATTGGATATGGGCCATGGCTAAGTACAAAACTCATTTTGGCCGGAACCTGAGGGCAACGACATGGAAAGCACCAAAAGGACTCAAGCTACTGATGCTTATGATGGAATCGCAGTATAATGCGACAACCACGGCCAGTCCTCAGGATGTAGTAGTAGTAGTAGTATTGTTTAAACGCCGGTACGTCCATATATGAGGGCAAAGGGCGCCACGCAGCTAAGCTATCCATCATTATACTAGGTACATAATTATTACCTAAGGCGGAATCTAGAAGGGTATTATTTTCTTTCCCCAAGTGAGCTAAACTTGCTCTAGGGCCGGTTGTCGATGTCGGTAGGAAGTACTGAATAATCAAGTTTCTTCCCGTATGGACGTTTCATTTTGGTCGATAGTATGGTAGTTTCAGAGTTGACGATGCTGTACCCCACCGGGTTTACGATTAGGGTAGGATGGGCAGGTGCTACCCTAATCGTACTTGCCGCCGCAGGATTCGAACCTACTGACAACTGTGCAGTCCTCAGAATGGACGCAGGGGCATCACAGGACTCACTCCTTGAATGATGGGACTTAAACTTCAACGTCATCAAGACGGGGCTTTCAGGTTGGAAACACGGAATTCTTGCAAGGTGAAGAAGACATCGAGACTGATTGGACTTGTTCGTGTCTCCGTAGAAGATGGCAGATACAAGCGAGTCGGAAAGTTTACGTTTACGTTGGGATTGCTGAATTAGGGGCAGAGATTTGCTCCTTCCTTGGCATGATTGTGAACTCGCTGAGAGCCTGAGAGAGTGTGCTGGAGCTTGAAAAAACAAACAAAGACAAGATGGGGTCAAGTCTAAACTACCAATCAGCCATACTTGATCAAACAACATTTGCAACGTGAACGGCCTCGACGACCCGTCTCATGATAATGATGGTGGCATAGTCAAAGCAGAATAACGAACTCCCTGAGTTGATACCTTGCACCAAAAGGGACTTGCCGAACAGGCATTCCAAGACGGCCAAGTTAGTCCCAGTTGCAGTCACACCTATCCGTTCCAATACGTCGCAGGTACGGATAGTACGGACCCCCACGCATCTCGGTTAGCAGCTGGTGTGGGAGGTCATCAATTCTTGGCTGTAGGCAGCGTCATGTGTGTCGGCTATGTACTGTAGTTGGACGGATGAAGACTGAGAGTGTCACGAATGAGACGTCATGAAGGCCGACGACTAGCCTAGCTTACCGCGAGCCGGCGTCTCATGGCGACGCTGGAAAATAAGGGTTGAAAGTGAAACAGCGGTTTATTGAGAAATTCAAAGCTGCTTTCTTTCAACCACAGCCCGTCAAATTGTAAGACTATTAAACGAAACACCGATGTACTTTGTTCTCATGAGAACTTGTCAGAGGTGAAGGATTAGGCGCTTTTTAGCGGCCAACAGGGTGAGCGGTCTTTTGGTAGAGTGCAGAGCCGTCTATGCTTGGTGACATGCTTGGTGACATGCTTGGTGACATCAGAGGTCCCTAGGCAGTTCCCAGGAGGTCAGCACTAGTCTGTATCGGTCGTTGAGGCGAACGCAACCATTGCCCACACCAAGCCAAGTTGAGAACCGGTCAATTGAGCCTTTACTCGGAATTGAAGCAATTGAACTCCAACGATGGCGATTCCAGCGGTGGCGATTGGCTCACCGACATATCAGCATCTGGTGAACGAGGTTCACTCCAGATGAGACGCTGCTGAGAGCTCTGCAGACTGTCACAGTGTCACTCAGTTCAGAATCAGAACGAACGACTCGTGACTTGTTGACTCAGATTGGGAACCTTATCTTTACGACATTCTTCCAGACAGCGTTGTGACTGCTTCAGTGAAACCCATGCTCCCGACGGCCGCTCCCGACAAGAATCTCACCGGCCAACACGTTCGGTCAACGTGAACACAGGATGAGTCGATGACCCTTGACCTGTGAGTGCTCACGTGTGTGTCCAACAAGCCACCGCAGATCGGTCAACGGCGCAGAGTGTCGTCACTGGTGGCCAGGCGGTGAGAGTGGATGCGGACGGTGGACCGGCCAGCGGGCCGTCAATGCCGTCACTCATTATTACCTGCTTCTCCCCAGTACCCAGTCCCCAGTCTGCATGGCATGGGCATCGCATACTGCGCAGCAGTGTCAGTGTATCCATACAAGCAGTCGCACCTCGTGGAGGAGTGGACATGGGAAAATATTCGGGAGTATCGACGTTGGTGTACGGATACATATTACCTGGTAGGTAGTACAGCGTGTACGTACGGAGTACTACGGAGCACTACGTCAACAGCTAAGGTAGGGAGCTAAGGTGCCTCAGTAGCAACAACCTAACTGTACGATGTAAGGCTTCCACTGTGCGACGCCCACGCTCCCCCCAACCTTTACTGACCCCGCATTGGTGCAGCCAGTGCCTTTGCTCACTATCAGAAACAACATCTTTTTTTTTCTCACTCACCCTTTTCTCAATCACATCTCATCAACCCCCTTCTTCCCAGATTCGATTCAGCCTGAGTGAGGAAAGGAAAGAGAAAAAAAAAAAGGAAAGAAAGAGAGAGAGCGAGCGAGAGAAGAGAGCGCCGAGGAAGAGGGAGATACATATTCCATCAGGCCATCACCTCAGAGTCTCAGACCATCTCTACATATTATGCCTCAACCAAAGGATAAGGACCCTTACGCGTTTCCGACCCGGCAGCTGCTTGTTCTTGGTAAATCACACCCTCCCATTCCACGTCTCCATCGCCGTCGCCATCTCCATCTCCATCTCATCTCCATCTCCATCTCCATCTCCATCACCGTCTCCATCCCATGCCATGCCTCGTCGTCCGAGTCGTTCTCGCCTCGTGACTCGTGCCGTGTCTGCCATTGCCAGTTGAGCAGCAGGCCCATCGCCTTGATTCGAGGTCGAGCTCCTCTTCTCGCTGCCACGGCCCGCTAACGCCATCTCCCAGCAATATGTCGATTCTCCGAGCCCATTGCCTTCAACTCCATCCTGGCCTACACCTTCTTCATGGTGAAGGACCTGCGTGGCGAGGATGAAGACGCGTCGTTCTACGCGGGACTGCTCGTCTCCGCCTACGCCGTCGCCGAGGCCTTGACCTCGATGGGATGGGGTGCCCTGTCCGACCGCATCGGTCGCAAGCCCGTCGTGCTGTTCGGCCTGGTTGGTGTCGCCATCTCGAGTCTGATTTTCGGCATGGCAAAGTCGTACTGGGTCGCCCTCTTGGCCCGCTTCATCGGCGGAGCCCTCAACGGCAACGTCTCCGTCATGCAGACCATGGTGGCCGAAATGGTCAAGAATCCCGACCACGAACGTGAGTTATAGTCCATCCGGCATCGTCATCTCTGATCCGTGACTATCCTACGCCTTGTCCAACTCCGCTGACCGCTCTGCCGCGTATAGCCAAGGCGTACGCCGTGCAGCCCTTCGTCTGGACGCTGGGTGGAATCATCGGTTCCGCCATGGGAGGCTTCCTCGCCAACCCCGCCGTTCACCATCCTCGCTTCTTCCCCGAGGACGGCCTGTTCGGACAGTATCCCTACCTGCTGCCCAACCTCGTTTCCGTCGTCGTCATCATCTTCGCCGTCATCCAGGGCCTCTTCTTCTTGGAAGAGACGCACGAAAGCCACATCGGCCGCGACGACGAGGCCGAAGCCATCGAGGACGACGACTTTGACGATGAGAGAACGCCCTTGCGGAGAGCCTCGATACGCAGCCTGAACCGCCAACGCTCCATCTCCGCCAGCCACTCGAGACCCCGTTTCGCCGAGTCCAGTCTTCCGCTGCCCATCGAGCACGACTTTGACCTGAGACGGTCGTCCTTTGGAACCGTCCACTCGATCAAGGTGATACCCGACGAGATCCGCGCCCGCCTGCGTCCAAACGGCCAGAACGGCCTCAACGGACACAACGGACACAATGGACACAACGGTCGTGCGCAGCAGCAGCGCAAAAAGGTCAAGACGTTCAACTTCACCGTCGTCATGCTCACCACGACGCTCATCATCTTCTCCTACCACCAAATGGCCGCCGGATCCCTGCTGCCCACGCACCTCCTCGACAAACCGCTCGCGCCCCACGGCCACCTCGACTTCCGCGGCGGGCTGGGCTACGACACGCCCGACGTCGGGGCCTACCTCGCCATCAACGGGCTGCTGGGCCTCGTCATCCAGGGCGTCATCTTCCCCATCTTTGTCGAGCGCGTCGGCGTCTGGGGCTCCTTCATCTGGATGATTGTGCTGTACCCGACGGCCTACCTCCTCATGCCCTTCCTGTCGGCGCTGCCCGACGGCCTCACGCAGGCGGGCATCTACTTCTCGCTCGTCATGCAGAGCTTCTACGGCATCATCGTCGGCCCCGTCACGCTGATCCTGCTCAAGGACGCCACCCCGACCGCCCAGGCCCTCGGCAAGGTCAACGGGCTCGCCATGTCCGGCGCGTGCCTCGCGAGGACCGTGTCGCCGCCGCTCGTCGGTGTCTTTTACACCCTGCTGGGGTCCGCGGCGGCGTGGTGGAGCTGTTCCGTGTTTGCCCTCGTCGGCGTCGTCCAGGTCATGTGGGTGCCGCGGAAGCACATCCACGTCGACCACGTCGAGGTCGACAATGCGCTGGCGAGGCAGATTACCAACACTTCGCAGCGCGATCGCGACGAGAGTCGTAGCCGGGCTTGATTTTTTTTCATTCTCTCTATTCCCTTTTCAGTTCTCTACATGAACGCCGAGGCAACAACATCACCATGAAACCGGAGTTTGGCATCATGGCAATTCCGCCTAGTCTTTTCTTGTCCGTGTCGATACATCTGCGATGATCGTCTCTAATACGCTGTCTCTTGGTCGGGAGTTTGAATGTCGTTTTTATTGATTTGGCAACGATTTGATTTGGTGACGTCTTGTGCTCGAATGGGTCATGATGTTGGCTTGCTGGGATTTAATACACGGTCTACCCAAAGGTTTATATAAAATACCTTACTCTTGCAACTCGGCAGCTCATGACGTGAGGTAGAATGAGGACTTTATGCATCCCAAGGACATTTGTCTATTGGTCTCGTGCCAGGAAACGCGGACAGAACCAATGACTTGATCTATGATTATGATATAACATCGTGAGTAGTTTGCTCCTGTCCAACGTCTGCACTGCCGCTGACTACAAATGTCCAATAGTCTCAAATTGGGTAAATAACATACACGAAAAAAACGGTATATTCATGACACAGATGTCGTCCCTCACAAAACGACCACAGACACCCCCTCCCCATCACATGCCAAAAGGCGCCTCAGCTCTTGCACATGCGCCCGTCTTCGGCCACAGTCCACGCCTCGCTCCCGACGGCCGCGACGTTGTACAACAAACCCCTGGGGTCGTACTTGTGCTTGACGTCCAAGAGGGCGGGGTAATTCACGCCCCAGAAGCTGTCCTGCCAGTCCCGCTGCTGGAAGTCGGCCTCGTTGACGTAGGCGCCGGCGCCCGGGGTCGCGGCCTCGATGACGGGCTGCACGACGTCCGTCATGCGCGCCTGCGCGGCCTGCATGTCGGCAAAGGGCGCGTCGAAGCTCCAGGGCAGCGTGAGGGATACCTGGACGATGGAGGCGCGCCACTGCGGGAGCACGGCATTGGCGTTGTCCCCGCCGAAGCGCGAGACGTCGAGCCCGACGCCGATGTAGGTGACGCCCAGCTCGACGAGGCGGTGGGCCGTGGGGCCGAAGGAGGGGAGGGCGGAGCGCGGGAGGAGGCGGCCGCCGAAGAGCTGGGTGCCGACCTGGATGTTGCCCGAGGGCAGCGGGCCCCAGTAGTGGTTGTAGTGGTCGCGGTAGGAGCCGAAGGAGGTGAAGGTGGGCTCGAGGACGACGCCCAGGGCGGCGAGGGAGGCGGTCAGCGGTTGGAGGATGGCCTCGGCCTCGGCTTGGGTTTTGTTGTAGGCCGTCATGGCGGGGGACTGCAGGAAACCCGGGCCGAAGAAGTAGATGATCATGACGCCCGAGTCGACAATGGCCGGCAGCGCGGCGTGGAAGGCGTCGATGACGGCGTTGAGCAGCTCCGTGCTGTTCTCGGCCTCGTCGGCCACGGTCACGGCGAAGCTGGCGCCGCTGACGGGGGCGTCCGGGTGCGCGCGGACGGTGATGGAGGTCACGACGCCGTAGTTTCCGCCGCCGCCGCCGCTCAGGGCCCAGTATAGGTCCGGGTTCTCGGAGCGCGAGGCCGTGAGCAGGGTGCCGGTGGGCGTGACGACGTCAAAGGACAGGGTGTTGTCGGCGGCGAGGCCGAAGACGGACGACAGCGCCGAGTGGCCCCCGGACTGGGTGTAGCCGCCGGCCAGGCCGACGGTGGGACACTCGCCGGTGACGACGGTCAGGCCGGCCTCGCTGGCGGCGGCGATGGCCTCGAAACCCTGGATGCCGGCGCCGGCCTTGAGGGCCTTGCCGACGTACGTGTCGTCGTCGTCGTCGTCGTCGTCGGCCCAGTCGACGATCTCGGCGCCCTTGAGGTAGTGGGTCCACACGGCGAGGGCCCCGGCGCCGGTCGACCGGCCGTTGTAGTCGTGGCCGGTGTTGCGGATGACGAAGCGCACGTTCTGGGTGTCGGCGAACTTGAGGGCCGCCACGATGTCGTCGGGGCCCGTCGCGTTGACGGCGTAGCTCACGTAGTTGCCCAGGGTGCAGGGGGAGTCCTCTGGCTGGAAGGGGTCGCAGCTGGCGTTGGCGAACAGGGGGGCCATGACGGACGACGAGGACTCCATGCTGTTGCGCGAGTCATTGTCAGCGGGTGCTCATCCCGTCGACCCATCCAGATTGGTGGGCAAATCTTTGAGGTGGAGTTTCTTTTGATGAAGAAGGCTGGGAGAGAGAGAGAGAGAGAGAGAGAGATTGATGGCGAGGATGACCAGGCCTGCAGACCATAGAGAGACAAGAACGGAGAGGGACGACAAGGGAGGAGGACAACTCACTGGACCTCGGAGTAGAGCCAGGCATCCCGAAGACGAGCGCACTCGGTCGCGTTGTAGGCGTCACCGCGGTGGCATGGCGTCCCCAGAGGAACGGTAGCAACCAGACGGCCGCCGACGGTCTCGTTGAGCCGAGCCCACGTCTCCGGCGACGGCCAACCCGCGTCTCCGGGGAGGTATTTGCACGAAGGCGTCGTGGGTGCCGTCGAGTTGGTGTTGGCACGACCGGAGCAGCGAGCAGCGACGCCGCCAACCAGCACGGAGGCCAGAACCGCCGAGGAGCAGCGCATCGTGGGATCTCTCCTTGGCGATGGAGGGGCGGCCGTGAGATGTGAGAGGTGAGAGTGCAACGTGCTTCTCTGCAGATCCCCAACTCTGCGCTCTGGGTAGAGTATGGATAGAGTATCCGTGCTACGAGACGCACAAGATACAGGAGAGACGCAGCAAAGGGGAGGGGAGGGGGGGGGAAAGGGGGCCGGGAAAGCTCTGACGACTGTAGAAGGGAGTGGTTTTCAACCTTCTAATATCACATTGCCATGCTGCCCGAAGTGGCTCCACGTCTTTCGACGAGATATCTCACAAGCATCCGTACTTCTGCTTGCATGTAGTATGGATATACTACTTTCTCTACCTCTGTACGAAGTAGTTTCCCCTCGTCATTGGCCCACGATCCTCTGCTGGGGAAAAGTGGCGATAGTCGGCTAACTACACAAGCGCCATGCAGGCCGAGCAGAGTAACCTCTAGGCTCTTGGATCATGGTGATTACACGCGCATCTTTGGACAATTCGGGACGTGATGTCCGTCCCCGGCTGACGGCACACGGCAGAGGAGAAGCACTGCCGCGAGAGAGCTGCATACGCGAGGCGTTGTTTGCTTCCATTACTTATATCAGTCTGTACACCCATGCAACAGCTGCTGGGACGCAGGAAAGGACACGGAAGTTGTATCTGTACGTTACCTTCACTCCGTACAGAGTAGTATGTAAACACCGCGTTCGTCCTCCGAGATTCGCCAGTCTGACCCTTGAACCAACATCTTGGCCGTGGAACCCTCGCGCGGGGGTCTTCGTCTTCGTCTTCATCTTCGTATGATATGCGGAGGATCCACTCCCCGGGGTCATTCAGGTCATCCCCTCCCCTCCGCCCTACCGGTGGAATGTGGATTGGGTGAACGGACAAGGCTCTTGACTCGTGATCCCTGCCCAGCGCCGTCCTGTTCTTCTTCCTCACCCAACTGCCGCTGAAGAATCCCTCATGGCCATTTCCTCTCCCTCTGCCGATTTTCTCTTTGACAGGCTAAGACGCCCCAGGTTCTTTTGAGCTACAAGTATGGTGCCGTCCTTGCCAGGACCCTGGCTGTTCTCAATCTTAATTCCGCCCTGCTCACAGGGTGGACACAAATACTGTCTACTCCGTATTGATAAATGAATGGCAACGTTTGGCAACCTTCGTCCCCGTCCGATCGTCCGATGTTGGGACCTGTAGCCACATCCCGGAAGATGAGGGATTAACGTTAAGCTGGAGTTCTCTCGTCACCACCACGTTGGATGCGTGTCGTGGTGGGTAATGGGCGTACGGGTGGTTCCCGCAACAGGGACTCGGCCATCGATTTGCAAATGGAAAGGGAGAGGGAGGGCCTTTGTTGGTCCTGTGATGTTCAAGGGCTTGGGTCCTTTTGGCACGATGCCGAGGACTTGGGCAGATTGCTTCCTGGCCAGCCCATCTTGACACTGCGAGATGTGCGAGACCTCAGGGTTTGGTACTCCCTGATACCCATGGAGATGCGGATTATCCATCAGCAATGTCCGTGGGAACCTGAACAGTGGTTCCAAGCAGACACTGTCCTGTCGACACGCGAGCGAGACCATCAGTCCTCCTGTATGAACCTAACAACATCGTGGACCACGAAAAGCACACGGAAATGTGATTATCCACGAGTCCGCGACTAATGTGGCCCTAAACTCTGAGGATAACCCCGGCATCAGTGATCACCACGCAGAGCAGCCCGGACTATGCTGACATTCGGCCGATTACCTCCATCTACGTCTCCCACGATACGACACTGCCAGGTGGACCGCCGTGATCGCCCACCACCACCTTAATACCTTTTTTTCCCTTTTTATTTTTCTCGTACGGAGTACACTGCTTGTAATTTCGTCCCCGTTGCTCGGTATAATCTGCACACTTCTCCAGCCGCAAGGGTCTGCCGCAAATATGATGCGAGACGTGGGGGTGGAAAGCCTTGACGAACCGGACCTCGACCTCGACCTTGACCGCAACCTTGACCGCAACCTAATTGCTTGTTTACAGCAGTAAATACATACAAAGTAGCTCTCCGCCGCCTTTTGGGTGTCCACACCAGCAAGAGGAGAAAAGGGCTTGACCGCCCCTTGCGAAACCGCTCTGTTCCGGGCAGCATTCCTCGCTTTTTTTCGCCAACGCCAACGACGACGACGACGACGACGACGACGACGGACTACCAAAGATGGGCTGGACGTACGGCGCCCCAGACGACATTCCCACCATTGGGCCGAGTATCGCTGCCGTCACCATCACCATCACGTCCATCGCCTTCGTTCTCGTCTGTCTGCGGTGGTACGTGAGGACGGCCGTGGTCAAGGCCGTCGGCTATGGTGAGTTTTTATCGATCCTCCCGCGGACAAGGGTGGGAAGGGTTTTTGGGTCCCGCAAAGCGCACGGATGAACTGACCAAAGCGGCCCATAGATGACTGGGTGATCATCGTTTCTTGGGTATGTTTGCAGAACATTTTGACTTGGCCGTCGGGCGGTAGTGGCTGATCTTCTTTGGGTATTAGATTGGTGCTTGTGGCTACACGACGTGCAGCGTCATTCGTACGAAGTCCTCGCCCAAGTGTCTGTCCTGTTGCGTACGATGCTGACGGATGTGTAGAGACGAGATGGGGGTTGGGGCTGACCAGGCTCGAGGACATGCCCGCGGAGAATGTACTCCGGTTTGGAAAGGTGAGTGGTTGAAGCCATCGTCGACGATGAGCTGCTTGCTGATGGTCCGAAGCTGCAATACATGGGAGGTCCTTTGTATGCCACCCCCTCCCCCTCCCATCAGAGACACACTCCCACATGGGCACCAACTGACGACGCCGTGTAGCTATGTGATGGGAATATGGGGCTTCAAGATGAGCCTGCTCTTCTCCTACCTGCGCTTCTTCCCCAGGGGAGCATACCGCAACATCACCATGGCCATGGCCGTTGCTTGTACAATGGGCCACATCGCCTTCGTCTGCGTCTTTCTCTTCCTCTGTACACCGGTAGGCCGTCCGCTCGCCGAAAGCAAGTCTGGTACTACGACGACTGACACCGTCTCGTCGGCAGATCGAGAAGCAATACGACCCAAGCATCCCCGCCGACGTCGGCAGCTGCGTCGACGCCATAGCATTCTACCTCACCTTTTCGTCTCTGACCATCGTCTTTGACGTCGTCATGTGAGTGAGCCCCAAGCATGAATGGCCAGACACGTCACTTGTTCTTGCTGACCACCCGGGACCCCCCAGCATGCTGCTCCCCTTCCCCCTGATCCTCAAATCCCAGATCCAGCGCCGCAAAAAGGTCGTCCTCCTCAGCCTCTTCATCCTCGGCGTCTTCGTCACCGTCATCCAGGCCCTGCGCATCCAGACCATCAAGAACCTCGTCAACTACCTCGACTCGGCCCGCACCATCCAGTGGTCCATCATCGAGAACGACATTGGCATCATCATCGCCTGCGTGCCCACCCTCGCGCCGCTCGTCAAGTTCTTCGCCGAGAAGACGCGCAGCGGCGGCAGCAGCACAAACGGCGGCGGGCAGAAGCCCGGGTCGAGGTACGCGCTGCAGACGTGGAGGACGGGCCGCAGCGGCATGCAGCCGCTGAGCGCCGGGGTCGACCGCCACACGTCCATCAGCGCGAGCCGGACGACGAAGCCGGACGACAGCACGGAGAACATACTCGGGCCGGCGGGGATCACGAAGAGGACCGAGGTGCAGGTCACGACGGCGCGGGAGCGGTGGGATGAGGCGGAGGAGAAGGACGTGAACCGGCGTGCGTGATGAAGGGGGCGGCAGGGCTCATGGAAGACTAACGACGGTAGAGTAATGATTAATGTAATGTGTTGTGTCATGTGTGTGTCTCTCTCTCCTTCTCTCCCAAGTATCACAAAGGGCTGTTGGTTTCACTGGCTGCATGCGTCCCCTTCCACGATAGCTTCGTCTGCTGCAGAGTGACAAACCTCTACTCCAGCTTGCCTGCATCAGCATGCGTCTGATTCTGCTGGTCAGAAAGCAGCTTGGTTAAATTGAGGTCCCATGTTATTCAAAAGTGCAACGGTCCGATAAAGGCCGCATGTCTCCGCCGACAACCTCCGTGCGCTCGGACCCGGATGCCGAGGGCCGATTCCCGAAATCGCGGCGTCGGCCCGAGTTCGGTTCTTCGGCGCCGAGACAAGGCGTCGCGGACGAGCCTGCGAGGTACCGTGGCAAATACAGAAGTCATGAAAGGGTGTCCTCGCTCGCATTGTTGGGTGTGCTTGCATGATGCAAAGAGTGTCGCTGTGTCAGACAGGTGAGGGTGAGGAAGTGCCTCGGTAACGACCAATACTCGCCCAGGCCAACCCTCAGCCATCACCGGCGCTCTGCCACTGCACCGCATAATGAGGATTCACTAGAGAAAGTCTGACCTTTTGCTCTTTGCTTCTAGTTTCTGGCTGACTGTGTTGGACAAGGAGAAAAGAGAGAGTCCTTCGCTGACACAGCTCTCGACACCTTGCCATTCAAAGATGCGAGTGTCTCAGGTACGTCAAGTATTCGAGCAATCAACTCGAAAGACAGCATCTGTCGGATTTGCATAACGCTGCTGTGGTGTTTAATATTCCCAAGCGTCTGCAAATCTAGCCTGATGGACAATACACGAGATCACATCCATAACTTACAAGGGACACACACCTTCCCCCCCCCCCAACCAACTACCTTACTGGAAATCCCGCACAGAGTCTACAGGCCCATGCCGCTTGGGGGCACTTACACTACGAAGTGGCACCCAAGGTCCTCGTTGCAATGCTTCAAGCAACGTTTGAGGACGGCGTTGTTGGGGGTTGGAGGTTGGCAATCACCGAGGCACAACTTGCACTGCATCGCAACGTTAGCTTCCCACGGGTGTGTTGAGAAAAAAAAGGTATGGTAGTGCTTTACATACCTGCGTGGTGGGCTCATAGGGCTCACGAGCTTCGAGAGCAGTAGGAGGGGTCATGGGGCCAGCCGCGGCGATGCCTGCAAAGAGGACGACGAGAAAGGTTGAGAACTGCATGGTGTTTATGAAAGGGGCGGATTTCCGGTTTGCACGAGTGCTGAAGCTTGTAGAAGAGATTGTAAAAGAGAGGAGATGAATGATGAATGTAAAGGATACTGTCTGAAGAAACAACCAACAAGTGAGGAGGAATAACTGCGTCTTAAGTAGCTGGCCGGGAGACGAAAACCCTGTACAACCAACACGCAAGCAATTTACTATTAATTACAATGTCTTCTCGCAGTAAATAGTAAATGCTTGGTTGAACTTAAGAAGGGGGCCTGACTCGATGTTGTGAAGGGCTGACACAAACCTAATACAACGGAGACAACGCGGACCGGTCCAATTGCTGCAAGGCGCCGTATCTGGGGTGCAATTGTAGTATGGTAAACGGGAAAGCTTGATTCTGTTCCCACCCCGAGTGGCGACGTGCCGTCTGATCGTCGAGGCGAATTCTCGGCTGTCGCCGCGGCGTCACGCATTCTGGGACGTCGATTCAGTCTATCCGGTCCAAGTGACAGATGGCATAGATGATAGGGCTGGCATTTCGTCCATAGGGTATCCATCCGTACCGTATTCCCTTATCCCTGATGCCATGTGCGTGATGCCGAACGCAGCAGAGGTCCGACGATGACGGAGAGGACTTGCGCGCTAGCTATAGTTGAGAAAGCCTAGCCCCTTAACATCGCACTGCTGACCTTTTCCGAATCTTCGTCGAGGCCTTTTCGAATGCGGGGACCTGTTCCGCCGGCAACTTCACCAAGCAATTTCTGTTGGAACCGGAGTTATGGTCCTATCACCACTTTGACATTCCATCCTCTAGGCTCTGCACGATACTCGGTCCTCTCAGTACACTCGACAGGTCAATCAACACATGACATGAGATTGCCGAGTGTTGCAGCATGACAGAGCAAACATCAAGGCTCTGGGCTGTCTACATAGTAGTATACAAGTAGTAAGTATGCGCTTATCCCTCCTGCCCATGACCCTGCCCGACCCCTCCTTTGATGCTACCGCAGCAGCACGACGCCAAAGTTAAGAAAGAAAAAAAGCCAGAATCTGATCCGTCGGATCTGGAAAAACAATATAGCAACGTACGGACCTGACCATCTGCCAAGAAACAGTATCCAGACGGGCGAATCGCCGCCGCCGCCGCCGGCGACGCGTTTGACACTAAACCCAGCCGGCACAGAAAAACCGGCGAGGGCCTGGCATTACTCGCGCCGCGGATTTGTCAGAGTTTCCGTCTGCAGTCCTCGTTCTGCAGCATCGAATCTCTCCAAGGTTGTTGGATTCCCAGACAGTCTTCGTCTGCCTTTCGCCGAGTTGGGCCGAGTAGGGATACGCGATGTTCTCGAAAACTTGAGCAGAGGCGTTCGACCGCGGCGGAGCAGGCTAGCGTTCTGCGAAGTGGTCTCCAATAGCAAGGAGCAATCGATTTTCAGGAAGGTTTTCCGTTGGGAACGATATTTTCCGGCCGTGGCCGGGCAGGTTTCCGGCTGTTGAAACGGTTAAAGAGGGTGAAGCGGCCGGGCGGACGTACGCCTCTGGCATTCAGAGTTTGTCTACCCGAACCATAGAAAGGGCGCATATTTTTTCTACACATCCGGACCTGATGGAAAGTTATGAGAAAGGTCGAAAAGAAGCTCCGGAAAGGGGCATCAGCAGCAACGGAAATATCTAGCTGGTTAGAGACCAAGCTCAAGGGCGGGTCTGGCAACTTGTCGGATTTCCACAAGGGCGTGGAAGGTTCAGGTTTTGCTGGGAACCTTTCTTTCAAACTGTGTCTTTGGGTAGTCGTGCAGAAGTTACATGACTTGGGGTTTCCCCCAGTCGTCAATTCGGGTGACGGAGCCTGATCTCGAGACCATCTGACACGAACACGCTCCACGAAGCTGCCGACCGCACTGTCATGCTCCCACACACCATGAGCACGTGTTTGACCAGCCTTCTGTCCAATAAACCTACCCCAGGTTTGATTAGATACTGTCTACGGATACTCGAGCGCTGCATCCTTTTCTTACTCCTCCGCAGCCGAGGCATGGGCGTCATGTACTGCAGGTATTGAACTTTTATTCGGTCAGCTGATTTTAGTCTCTTTCCTAGTAAGTAGTCTATAGTTGTGTTTTACCGGTTGTCAGCATAAATAAACGGTACCATCTTTGAAATAGTTGGTCGAGCGGCGCACTTTGAAGGTTCCATCCGGACCAATTATCGGACTTCGTGCATGATCGGCGCAATAGGGTCCGGACCCAGACAGACGGTATCCCCAAAGAGCGGTCTATTAAGCTTTTCCTGCCGTTTGATCGACTATTATAACCCCGGGTACAAAAAGGACCGCAAGACACAAGACTACCGCCAGTTGGATACACTCAGCTCATGGGCTATGCTGTCAAACTGGATGACATGCTCTCCGCTGGGCTGTCCCTGTTCCGGCAAAGGGGTGTCACATGAGTGGCGGAAGAGTCTGGAGCATGGGAACTCGGTAGTTGAGATTAACCATCAACAATAGCCAAATTGAAGCTCTCAAGCCGAGACACCTAATATCGGAGTCATTGATGGGTAACACCTCGCACCTAGTCAGCTTTCAACTCTGCTTACAAGCCACACACACGAACCGTATCATCAACAATCTCGGCAAGTTGAACCCGGAGAGCGGAGTGGGGGTATCCGGGGCTTACGGCAACCAAAGCGGGGCTGGGTGTCTCGGACCTCCCGGAGTTTCCGTAATGTCCCCGCAATCACCGTCCCGAATCCGGACTTTGGGAGAAGGGCATGGAAAAGACCTTGTCAGGAATCACACATACAGAGAGAGACGAAATGACCGCCCGGGAAACGGCGGAGAGTCCGCCTGATTCGAGCTGTGGACTATCGATGCTCCACTGTACTTGATCAGGTGCTTCACATCCCACAATGTCTCACCTTACGATCCAGCAAATCTTATTCGGCCACTGATTAACCTCCATTTGACCTAAGCGTACAGAGAGCAGGACATATTGTGTGTATGTACCGGGGCGAACCCACCAGATGGGAGGGCATGTTTGCTGTTCTCGGTTATTCTAGAGCTCTCCAGGCAATATCACCTTTCATGACAGCACCCAGAACAACTTTCGGAGGTTGCTGATTCCGTCGTGGAGTGGGCTGGATAAATGGCAAGTGGTCACCGTGTTTGTTACCGAGATATCAAGCATGCGGTTCGCCAAGACAAAGGTAGTTTGTCGAAAATAGGCCACGGCTTTAATCAGACCGTGTTTTATTTCGTCGTTTTCTAGCTGTACGTGTTGACGATGTTTTTGATGGGTTTATCGGTGTGGTTGTAAGCCACAGAATAACTAAACGTCAAGCCGCACAAACCGCTTCCGGTAGTCCGTCTAGCCAAGTCGGCATCATAGTTGAATTTATGCTGTAGGTAGACGCAAGTAACGATGAATAGATTATAGAGCTTGCGGTGTGAGGTCAGGTGTATTGATGCGTCTCTTACGGGATAATATTATAGGCAGCAGCTTATCACCTTTTATTCAAAGTCCCACAAGCTCAAGATGATGCCGTCAAGTAGGGCTATAGGCGCGTATACCAAAGTACATCATAGCCTCTTCAGTATTCTCCAGTTTCGCTGCCTATCTCATCGCAGACTACCATTTAAACCTTCAGTTTACTATTAATAAAACAGGACGATTCGCATTGCATAGCTCAGCCATAACATGTATAACGCCGGCCTCTCACATTGGCTGGAAAACACACACATAGGCCGACCGCCTTTGAGAAGGTCCGTTCTGTTCCCCCAATTTAAAGACACACTGCTCCAAATATGAAGCAAAGAGGACTGGTAAGTGGTGTAATAGTTTACATTTGGCATTGGTCACCTTTGGCATTAGTTGGATCCTCATCTGGTAGTTGTCAAGCTTACCTCAGTATCACACAGCCACTAGTTAACTACTTTTTGGTAATATAGGTTATAAGACAATATAATTACATATAATTTAGTACTACAAGTAGTATACGGAGTACATGGGTAGTATAAATGCGTAGTTGTGAAGATGGACCTGCGTCTACGGTCTACATAGCCTGATGAGCGCTCCAAGGTTGTACAGAGCCAAAGATATAATATGAGCGTGTTGAATACTTCTCAGTAGTTGAACAAGAGCACATCAGCATCACGAAAGCAGCACCACACAAATGAGAGCCACACTACATCACCATGGCCCATCAAAACACATACAAGAACCAACTCTGGGGCATCCAGCCGCAGTTGAGTTGTCAACCATACCCTAGCCAACCCCTAAAACTGTTATCGATCATTAAGAGAAGGCTACTTACCTATACACCTTTCCGTTACTATACCAGAGAAATCTCTTCAGCCTCAAAACATCGACATGGTTGCACACTGGGCGTTGTGCATGGACGGCATCTGCTGCGAGTTGACGAGAGTAACATTAAGAAAGTCGGTAAGTCGACACATCAGTTGATTCTATGCTAGTGAACTGGTGAGGTTATCTCGGCCAAGAGTCTGAGAAATGACACACGTCGGATGTTCAAACGCGATCCCATTCAGTAACCTCTATATGCCGTATTAATATTACATTTCCTTTTCACGATTCACGCCGCTCCCTTCCTGGACTGCTTCCTGGGATCCCAGTTGGCATCCACATCATCCAGCAAATTCAGCTCCCTGAGCTGCTCAGCCCCGAGAATCTTTTCCAAACTCACGAGCTTGAAGCTGGCCTCGGCGCTCGTGCCGCCGTCGGGCAACTGGTTCGCGTCGTCGTGCGTGACGAACAGCCCGTGGACGTAATCCTTGCCCAAACTGCGCCCGACGGCCGCGATGCCATCCGTGTTCGACACGGCGTCCACGTCCCCGTCTCCAGACTTGCCCACCGTAAAGCTCGCGACGAACTCGTGCGGCGCCGCGCGGCGGTAGACGTTGTACGCGCTCACACCCTGCATCGAAACCAGCACGAACCCCAGCCCGGGTTCCGTGCCGTACACGAGCGTGACGCCCTCGACGTCGGCGTGGACGTGGCCGTCGCCGACGTGGGCGATGCGCAAACCCGGCGCCGTGGGGGATTCCGGTTCCGCGTCGTAGCGCCAGAGGGCCGAGGGTTCCTCGCCGAGGAAGAGCCAGCCGTTGGCCTCGTCGGCGACGCAGCCCTCGACCTGGCCGCCGGATCCGCCCTGGAAGTCGCGCACGAGCGTCGTCTGCAAAGAGCCGTCGGAGGCGGCGGTGAGCTCGTACTGGAGGTAGCGCGAGGACGCCTCGTTGACGAAGAGGTACTGCTTGCCCGACCTTGGCGAGCGGTAGGCGCAGGAGCCGTAGACGGAGAAGTCGGCGACGGTGGGTTGGACGCCGCCGGTGATGTTGAGGAGGGTGCCGTTGGAGGAGATTTCGAACAAGCTGGGTTTTTCCGCGTGAGTACGAGGATTCAGGAATCGCCATCGTCGACGTGATATCAGGGGAAAGTGTCATCTTACCAGAGAGTGTCGTCGGCGCGGCACGCGGCAAAGGCCAAGTCGACCTTTCTACCGCCCACCTTGAAGCCGTAAATCACGTCCACGTTGTTGGGTTCGCCCGCCGGCATCGTTTGCAAGAGTTTGCCCTTGAGGTCGAAGACGCCCAGTCCCGCCCCGTCGGCGGACTTTGTCGTCGTCAGCACGCGCGAGAGATCCGGGGACTCGGGGGAGATCCAGATGGCAGGGTCGTCGCCGTCGCCTCCGTTGGCGTCCGTTTCGTACGCCGGCCGCACGACGACAGAGGAACACCGCAGGCCGCCCCAGCCGTCGTCGCACTTACACTCCTCGGCGCCGACGCACTGCCCGTGGCCGGAGCAGTTGTCGGTGCACTGCACGGCGTCGCACCTGTCCCCCGTGAACCCCGCGAAGCACGCACATCCTCCTCCTCCTCCTGCTTCTCCTCCGGAGGCTTCGGTCCGGCAGAACCCGTTGCCGGAGCAGGTGGCGCAGATGGGGTTGGCCTCCGAGTCGTCAACGTTGGTGCTGTGCGGGTCGTACTCGGTAAAGGTCGTGATGCCGAGCTGGGCGAGGGCCTCGTCGAGGGATACGAGGCCGAAACCGGAGACGTCGTCGGCCTCGACGGCGAACCCGAGGGCGCCGGCCGGGTACCGTACCGTGGCGGCCTGGTAGACGCTCAAACCCTGGACTTGGATGTTCTCGAGCCCCGTCAGCTTGAGGGTGCCGACGAGTTCGAAAAAGGACGACTTGTAGACGGCGACGGCGCTCTCCTGGGCGACGAAGAGGTAGTCTAGCTCCGTCGTGTTGAGCGAGTAGACGGCCAGGCCCGTCACGTCGGCGGCGGCCTCGCCGATCTTGATAATCTCCGGGGCGGCGGTGCTCTCGGTGAGGTTGAAGGCGTAAATGTCCCTGTCGTCGTCGGCCGAGAGCATCATCCGCGACTGGGCGGTGGACACGGCGCAGCCCGAGAACTCGGTGGGAGCGGGAAACGTCTGAACCTGCACGATTTCAACGTCCGACTTGCCCTTCCGCACGAGATACTGCACAACCTGCGCCTTGCCAAAGAAAAAGACGTATTGGTTCGCGCTCTGGCTGCGCCACGAGCACAGCGCGGACCAGGCCCCCAGCGCCGTCTTCTGCGCGGACGCAATCTCGGCGAAGGAGGGCACCTCGAAGACGCGGATGACGGAGTCGGGCATGGCGATGGTGACGGCGAGGTCCCTGTCGGTGACGTTGTAGAGCGTGGTGACGAGCTTGGTGCGGCCGGTGGTCTGGTTCGTGACCACGGACAGCGGCGCGTCGCTGTCGATGTCCCAGGCATGAAAGCCGCCCGTGGCGGCGCCGCCGTCGTTTCCGAGGAGCAAGGGTTTGGACTTTGAGTAGTAGACGTCCGTCGAGTCGGACTCGAGCTGGCCGCCGGTGAGGGCTGCGATGTTGACGTCGACGTCGACGACGGCCGTGGCTGGCCATGGTTGCGTTGCCACGGCCACGAGCGCCGCCGCGAGGGAGAGGTAGCTGAGACCCATCATGGCGAGAGTGTCGAGTTGCGAGAAGCTGGCAGCTTGACATGGCGGAATCACCCAGAAGACGGCCCTCGAGAGGAGGGGGATGGAGAGGCCATTTATCATGTTCGTCGCCCATCTGGTTCATGCCCCAGCCCGCGCGGTCTTGCCACTCACTCGATGACCGCAATTAACTAGCAGTAATACCACGCCCACGGCTTCCGGGATCGCAAAGTAATGCAACTTCAGCCTCTGGCAATGCAGGCCGGAGAGGCTAGACCATGATGGGGTTGCCGGGTGGCTCTTCGTCTGAAGGTCCGATATGCGGGCGAGAGCGCGCCAGTGACAGATGTTTGATGGGTAAATACTACGTAGTAGCATCTGCGGCGTTAGCTCACGGAGCACGAGATGAGAGGCGAGAGGTGAGAGGTGAAACGCGTGGAGGAAGGGCAGGAAACGATTGGTCGCGGGCCTTCGGACGAGCTTCGACTGAGCTTCCGCTTCGGGCGTCGTCCGTCTTGGCATAGGCGCGCACGTGTGGACGACAGGGGTGAGTTCAATGGGATTCGATACTCTGTACGGATACGTACGTCCTCCATCCTTGGACGGCGGGAACGTGTACACGTACCTTGCGGGTTTCCGAGCTGTGGGAGTCTCGGAGGCTGCTGCTAGACTGATATCGTGACGTGGCATGAAATGGTGCCGTTTCTGACAGAAGTCTGTGAAGTGTTGACGACTGATGATGATTCGTGGGCACCATGTCGCATTACAAGACGTTTCTTTGGATGCGCACAGTCCTCGCAAGCAGTCTCTTCTCTTGTCTGATATTACTCCGTATCGACCTTGAACATGGATCGTGACTGCGCGGACATGTTAGCCTGGCCTCCGCTTCTTTGTTTCTGTTTCTTCAGGTTCACGAGGAGTGACGGGAGAAGCTTGGATATCGTCAGCATTCGGGACCATATCTTGAATAGTAAGGTATCTTATGGTCGCATCGCTCAACCCATTCACTCGTCTGGAGTCTACTTTTGCAACTCGTCGGACGCGATTATATGCCCGATAGCCGTTCGAATGGTCCGTCGAAACATTCGTACCGGCTGCTGAAACACCCTTCAATTCCCTCATATGGTCGTCGTCTGTTGTCAGACATTCGGCTAAGCCGGTCGATCGGACCTGAATGACTCCACCTCGGGGCCGAAACCGGACGATAAGTATGGGTCCCGGCCCGATGCGACAACCGCCCCCACTATCACGATATCACCGGAGCAGCCGAAAGATGGATGGGCGGTGCCGGAAGGGGGAGCGCCGGACATGGTACCGTTGCCGCCGCCGGGAACACCACCACCGCCACCACCACCTCCGGTGAAGCTGCTCTCGGAGGCGTGGCCACCCTCCTCGTCAATGTACCCGGCGATGCTGTAGTAGTCGTCGTCGGTGTAGTCGGCGGAAGCATTCACACCGATCTGGATCCAGGCAAACAGACCGTCCTGGAGGTCGTCGCTGAGGTAGACAAACTGCGGGAAGGGGTCGTCCGAGGCATCCGCCTGGAGGACGGACCACATGTCCTCGGCGGGTGTGGGTGGCGCGGCTGTCGCAGAGCCCGGGGAAGATGGTCTCGAGCTGGGACGTAGCCGGCCAGGGCGAGACTGGCGGCCGAGATGGTGGAGAGACGGACCATTGTGTCGCCGTTTGTGGTTGTTCAGGTCAAGGGTAAGGGGTATAGCGAATATCGAGGCGATTGTGAGGTCACCGCTGCTTTGTTGGTAAAGAGTGTTGGTAGTTGCTCCGGTGGTTGGTGAACTCCAATCCAAGAACCTCAACCAAGAGGCCAGTCTTTATACAAATGTCCATAGTTCACCTCGAGCATCTTCGCCCTCTGGGCCGCGTACTCGATGTAGAGGAACCGAGGATTCATCGCCTCGTCCGAACCCCAGCCATGGATGGCTTTCGTCACCCCCGTCCCGCAATCCTATCGATGCTTGTTTCCCGTCCCATGTTCCGGCCTTTCGTCTGATCATCCATCTGCTCGTATCCAACCAGAGTTGCGCAAAAGGTCATCCACAACCCGAGCCGTGGGCCTTTGCGGCTCGCGGGGGAGGCTTCTGACTTCTGAGCTTCACGATTGTTCCAAAGCGGACCCCGGAGCTCGATCCGGCGTGGATACGTTCGAGACGAGTTGCTCACGTCCCGACGGCTATGGAGAGCGACTTTGGCAAAGGCTCATCACAAGGGGCCAGTCGATGGCGAGGCACTCATGCTTATGGTATGGATACGATCCAAGTATTACCCACATCGCGGTCTGGCGCCTCTGCGCGGCTGCGCAAGCTTCAATGAAATTTCACCAAATTGTGCCGACTTTGAAATGTTGGACCCAGCCGCGGTGGAGGACAGTGCCATGCTTATTCTCAAGCTTCAGGTCTCTCGGTCTGTGGGAATAGATTGGAAAGGGATCGAGAGCTTTGCGGCCCCGAACCACATACTGCATGGTCTCCCTTCGCATCGAATGGGGATGCCGACAGAAGATGGAGAATCTTTGCCACAGCGGCCTGCAGATTATCTTTGCGGACTGATTCCGCCGAGAAACTTGTTGGGTATCAATGATGCACCTGAAAGGCAGGCCAGCCACGCTCCATGACAAAGCTCGAAGTTGGAAAAGGATTCGGCGGGCTCGTTCCAGAGAGTCAGTCGTGTTCGTCTCAACCATCAACAGAAACTCTACTATACACCTCTCTCACAACACGACCAGGGATCACCCGGACTGTCCGACATGGAGTTGCCAAAAGCTCCCGAACCGATGCGATGCCTAAATTTGGGAAGTTGGCAACGGGCCTATCTGGAAGTAGTCACTCAATCCCAGGTATACAAAACGTTAGAAAAATACTATAGGCACGTCTCTCTCAATCTGACAACCTCTATTATAATATGTATCCTCAACAAGTATGCAAATGTGTTCAGTGTGGCCGAGGTACCAGCTCATGGACTACCTAGGCTGGGATAGCACATCTACCTGTCTCTGAAGCGCTTACTGTGGCTGATGGCGTGGCAAAGGCTTCCCCGAAGATGATTCCACAAGGCGGTGACCTATTCTGCGCCCTTGTCTCCCTCGACCGGTGAACGTATGGCGAACTTGGGGGTTCTAACTTCTGGCGACGGCAGCTCGCAATCGACTGGGCCTCGTCAACACAACTGGAGACTCGCCAAGACACCAAACAAAGCCTGTCGTCTTTGGATCAAAGCTGTGTCCCGTTCGTCGTATGTCGTCATCGTTGGAGCCTTCTGGCACCGAGGATGCCTCGCGGGTCCGCAGCCCGACATCCTTGTCACCGCCCGTAAGCCCCCTTTCCCGGGGACCTCCCGATTCCACACCGGATTATGTATTAATGAGGAGGCAAGTTGCCTGGGCTGTCTCACTGTGCCGCCAAGCTCCCCTCTGTGGTGGCTCTCCTCCAAAATACATAAATATACAGTCGGCCACAGGCGTCTTCCGACAGAGCGCCATCCTCAAGACACGTCTGATTCTTTCTGATTCTGCTTTCCTTCGAGATGAAATTCGCAATCCTGCTATTTGCTGTCCATCTCGTCTCCGGCTTGGACCGGCGGCCTAGTGACTGCGTGTTGTCCAACGGCTGGTGGGACTGGAAGGGCGAAAGTTACGACCAAACCTGCATCGACTTCGCTCTCTTCGTCCCTCTGTTGAGTGCCTACAGCGAAAACCAGAAACTCGCCATCTGCCTATTACAACGAAACTCAATCCAAAATGTGGTCGCGTGTGGCTGGGGAGGTGACGAGATGCTTGAGCAGACTGTCAGGTCGACAAGCCCCGCCGACAGACTGCAGCTTGCACCAGATGCCTATGACAGTCCCAGGGACGGTTTAGTCAAGGTCACGCCCAAAGATATTCTTCTCACTGTCGCAGAGCTGTCCGAGTGCCAAGAAAGCCAGTTGCCTCGAAAGATCAGAAACTGCCCTTACAGCGACACGCAGCAGTTCAGGGCTTGTCTATGCTGCGAGGGCATGACGCCGGCGGACATCAACTGCCTACACGACTGGCTTGAAAGCTTGGGTTTGCTTATCTACCGAAGAAACTGGATCAAGCCGGATTTCAGTTGCCATACATGGTGCCCATATTCAGGAGTAAGTCCTTCGGCTCACAAGCGTCCTCTTAGACTGCATTTCTGGCGCATTCACGCATGTGGACGAGGCATCGAGACTAAAAGAAAAAACACAGGGGGGCCTCAAACGAACCACAGAACGCCGTGCGACCCAGTGCTACTTCGAAGTCCGGGATGGACTTTTCCAGAGAGCCTTCTGTCGTCAAGACAGCGACGATGTGGACGAAGGCGTCTTGAAACTTACAGCCAAAACCTACTTGGGGACTCCCTCTACCGGTGCTCATCGCTTGACCACCCACTCGTTCACTGCCACGGGCTCCAACCTCTTCTCCTCCGGCGCGAAAGCTTCTTTGACGGCGACGACGCTGGCCGACTTCGAAATCAAGACGAACGATGCGCCAGCTATTCCAACGACTACCGGATCAACAGCTACTCGGACCGCTTTCTGCGGCCAGTGGGACAGCACTATTGCTGCCATGTGCGTCGTCATAGCTCTCTTCATGCTCTGAAGCGAGGGGTGGGCGATGGTGGGATCCAGGGACACTCGTAACACATGGCTGGCAGCTAGTATAGAGAGCCGGGAGAAAGAGAACTAGCAGTGACGGAGCGCTGGGGGTAGCTAAAAAGTCTGGTACTATTATTGGGACAGGATTGAAACAGTTTAATGAGGGGGTTGAGGGTATCCTCCAGTTCAGATGGCGTTTCTGCACATTCGTCCAATATGTGTGTGTATCCTGGCATTATCCAAGTCCATCTTCTCCCCAAACCACTCCGCCACATCCAGCCGTCAGGGCAGACTGAACGGCAAATCAAAAAGCTACTTCCGAGGTCGCTGGCTGCGTCTCGTTTCTAGCAGCTCAGACGCAGCCTGATTCTTACGCCGAACCCCTTGTTTTCAGCTGTTGTCGGCGTCGGCTGCCAAGAGAAACTGGAGGGATGAGGGTGGTCAGCATTCAAGCCTCGGGAAACCACAGCCTATCCCGTGAGGTACATTGAAAAGGAGCAGGGATGGATAGATGGATTTGGGCGAAACCGCGGCGTCAAGAAGGGGGCGGGGGCTTGCATGAGGGGGCAGTGAACGAACTGCCTCACCGACCTTTCACGCCCAGCCGCAGCGGACGACATGTACGTGTTTGTGTCGGGATCCCAGCTGCTGTGTTACTCACTCGGTGATTGTGGACGTGAACACACCCCAGATGCTTAAAAAGTCGTACATCAGCATCAACTCCCTCACCTGAACGAACCCTGGACCTCACATGAACGTGCGTCCAGGCACCACCCACGTCCGGCATCATGACTACGCTCAGCGTCAATCAGCTCAGCCTGATTACAGTTATAGCAGCTTTCACAGCTATCGTTTACGTGTTTCTCATCACTAGGAACTCCACGAAGCCACCCCGGCCCGTCAAGACGTCTCTCGAGACGAGACTCAAGCCGAGACTCGAGACGAGAGCATACCGTGTACAGGGTGTCCCGATCAGCTGGAAAGAAAATGATTTGCTCGAGGCTCTCAAGAATCACTTCAAAGACAGCTGCGAAGACATCGCTATCAAGTCGGTCTGTGAAGATGTCGGCGGCAAAGAAAGCATCTGCACCATTGATATGATTCACACACACCCCCACCCGCAATTGCAAGCGTTGAAGAATGACCAGACATATTTCATACCGCCGTCTCTGTACTTGGACCGCGCCTTTCTCGGTCTGAGCGTTCTTCACGATCCACAGCCGCAGGACCATGAACTGGAGTACGTCAACATCATCGAGGGAGTTCACGTGTCGTGAAGAACTGACGTCTGTTCAGTGTGATTATCGTTCACGGTCTCGGCGGTCACGCCATTGGGTCTTTCAAACAGAAGGGTGGGAACCATATGTGGCCTCGTGACTCTCTCCCAGAGGAATTCAAGAGCGGCAGTGACTATAGCAGCATTGCGAGAGTAATGACGTACGGTTACGACTCCACCGTCCAAGGCAGTGACAGCGTGGAGCATATGGGCGATATTGCCCAGTCATTCCAGTCCAGCCTGATAAGATTAGTAAGGAACAAACGTGACCCAAAGCCCATTATCTTCATCGGCCACAGTATGGGAGGGATAGTGATAATCGAGGTTAGTTGGTTCAAAGCTATGCTGTGTATAGTCGGGATAGGAGCACGCTGCTAACATTTAGCAGGCCTTAATATCGCTGTCCAAGTCACGCGAAGAGAACGACGGCAAACTTTACCGGGCAACTTGTGGCATTGCCTTCTTCGGAGTTCCACACAACGGCATGAATATCAAGACACTCCTTGCCATGGTCGAGGGAAATGAAAATCGTCCATTGATCGAATCTCTCAGCTCGAAGAACTCCTACCTCCTGGATCAGCTGACAAAGGACTTCAGTGAGCTCTTGGGGGAAAAGGCAGGCAAAACTATCGAGCTCATCTACTTCCACGAGACATTCAAGTCGCCCACGGCTCAACTGGTATGTGTATAGCCGATGATTAATCTTTTAACTTGAAGTAAGCCATGTGGCTGACAGCGATACAGGATGAGAAGGGACAGTGGAAAATGAATGGGCCGAAGGAGCTTCTCGTCGAACCAAAATCTGCCTCGCCAAAGCAGTATGGGGATGTCTGCGTCTCCGTTCGACGTGGGCATTCAGAGATGGTCAAATTTGGGCCTCGCGACGATGAATGGCTGAAGATTTCGGCCCACCTCCAAGGTTTCGCAGACAAAATCCTCAGTCGCCTAAGACAGGAGGAAGAGAACAGTATGTGGCCGAGAACGATATATTCGAACGAGCGTTTGTTTCTTACACCAAAGCAAGGAAGACAAGCGGAAAAGAGGCAGATCCAGATGGAGGCGCATGAGGCGATAGAGGGTTAGAGCCGTACACACGCTTCACAGTCTCCAACAGTAAAGGACTGACATTCGCAGAATGCCGCAAATCAGTCGGCTTCACGGGCTTGTCCATGAGCAGTCGTAGTGATGAACTCCAACGCATGCGCCTCCCGGGTACTTGTGAATGGCTTCTGGGGAGCCCGGCTTTCCTCGGATGGAAAAGCGACCAGGCCGGACCGCCGGGCCTTCTTCTCCTGCAGGGGAAGCCCGGCTCCGGGAAGTCGGTCGCAATGCGCGCCATTCTTCAAGACTGCGTGAAAGACGACGGCGACTGTTCGAAAAGCCAGACTACGTTGAGCTTCTTCTTTGACGGCCGTGACAGCGCCAGCTACGAGAAATGGGAAGCTAGCATGTACGGAGCTCTGCTGCTGCAGTTGTTGGCGAAGCTCGATCCCCAGCGGCTGCTGCAAATCAAGGACGCAGTTTTGGCCCACCGGAATAGAGACGAAGGAAAACCGTGGCCTACTCCAGAGATCCGCGACGCCATACTTCTTGTACTGGGTTATGTCGACCCCCGAAGAGTCATCATCATACTCGACGCCGTCGACGAGTGTGTGGATCTCAGCAGGCGAGCCTTGTTCGAGTTTCTTGAGGCTATTCGCAAACAGAAAAGCGACAAAACTGTCGGTCTGTGCCTCTCTGCCAATTCGCTCCACGCTGTCAAGGAGTGGCAGCCTAACGCGGTTATGATCAACGTGTCAGAGAGGAACACGTCTGACATTGAGAAGTTCATCGCCAAGGAACTGGCGTGGACGGGGAATATTCTATCCGAAACCTTCAAGAACGACGTCATGGCGAGGCTGCTAGACCAAGCGTCCAACGTGTTCTTGTGGGCGAAGCTCGTCGCCGAACACATCTCCAAGGAACTTGAATATGCCGGGCGGGGGCGATCTGAACAGGAGCTTCTACAGTACATCGAGCGCATCCCGACGGAACTCACGGACTTGTACGAGCACCTCCTCGGTCGCATACCCAAGGACGATCGCATGGAAGCTTTCGATCTGTTCATCATGATACATGTGTCGAAGAGGCCGCTGGTGAAAACCGAGGTCAAGTCCATGTTGGAATGCTCCAAGGGATCCGACCACGAGCCCTACAACCTGGACAATATCGACATCGAAGGCAGGATTCAGCTGCTTTCTTGCGGTCTTGTGGAGTGTCGGCCGTCTGCTGATGCTGCACCGGCTCAGTTCATACACAAGTCCTTTGGGGACTTTCTTGTTGGCAACACCGGCCGTGCCGGCTTGAGTATGCTCGACGAGAGATTCGACAAAAGGACGGAGGCCCAAAGTCAGAGTCGTGCCATGGACCTGTGTATGCGCGCGATCAAGTACAAGATAAAATACGACGGCGGCGATGGACTTCCCTTCCTAGCTTACGCTGCGCAGTTCTGGACAACGCACGCCCGGGAGGGCGACGAGAGTATCGACGACGACGACACGTCCGGCTTGCTCGACCAATGTGACAGCGACGATTCCAGGAGCTTGGTTGAGCTGTTCAAGCAGTTTGACCTCTATAGTTGCTACAAGCACTACGCCGATGACGAGGAGGTCCCAAATACCAGTTTTGTAAGAAGGGACGACAGCTTGATAGTGTTGCTGGCGTTCGAAGGCTGTATCACGATTGTGTCGCGACACCTCGCAAGGTGCCATCAATGCCTGCCGCGCACCAGAAACGCGGTCGCCGGGAATGGCCTCAGCAAAGCCTTCTTCCTCGCGGCTCACCGAGGATTCACGGCCACCGCCGAGGCGATCCTCGACAACGCAGCCGCCGCCGGGCTGGCCATCGATGTCGACGATGAACATTATGGCATGACGGCACTGTACGCGGCGTGCTTGAAGGGCAAAACGAACACGGTCAACTTCCTCCTGGGGCGTGGCGCTGACGCCTCGAGGTGGGTGCCCCAGACATACCAATTCGCCCTCCACGCAGCGGCCACCCATGTTAGCCCAGAGGTTATCGGCGCGATTCTGCAGCATAAACGGGGGAACCCGTCCGAAGTTGCGAGTCTCCTCTCGGCCAAGACCGAGGATAACGAGTATACCGTCTTGCACCAAGTCGTGATCGAAGGGCAGATCAAAGTGCTCGATAGGCTGCTGCAGGAGGCAAAATTGGCGGGCAACGACGTCGTCTCGGAGGTTCTTGGGCTGACGAGCGCGAAGGGCAGGACAGCGTACGGCATCGCCGTGTTTTTGAAGAAGCTGCACGAAGAAACTCACGAACAGTTGCGTCCGGGAAGCACAAGCCCGGAGGCGCTCAGTCACACGATAAGAAAACTCGAGAGAGCGATGCAGAGAAACTAGATGCGTATGTATGCGAATGAAGTCATGCCCGTGGGGTATGTAGGTAGTCCTTACGGGGCTTCGTGGCACAAATCTCGTGGGGTTTGGACCAAGGGTGTAGTGATGATGTGGTTGACGAAGATGGCCACTTTTTTTAATCTACCGAAGGCCGAGAAGTCCTGTCCCATTAAAGCAAGTTATGACCATATCCCATGTCATATTCCCCAAGGAAATGAGTTCTCCGAATAGCTTGAGAAGGAAAGCCCAGGAACAATACCTATCAGTTAAATTGTCGCCGAAACCACTGTCAACGACACTTCTAGTCTTGTTCAGCATTAGACTCAGCTGAGGAGGTACATTTCCAAATAAGCGAGCAAGGTCAACCAGCTCCCGACTGAGGTGGCGGAGCATGGGTTGGGCCTCGACCGTGTGTAGCGAGTGTCAGCCACCCTGTAGGATGCGGTTAATCAAGTTATGCTAGTTCATATATGGCTGTAGCAGAAGATGAGCTGATGAGATATGGACTTTCAGGCAAGTCGAAAAGATTTCAAATGACAAAGAGCACATGCCCAAACAGTGAGGTGGTACGCGGAGAGTGTGAACAAGTCTGACCTACCCCGTCTGTAGTGCGGCAACTAGAACCTGCAAGTCTATGAAACGGTACCAGGCATTGTATTGTTCCTGCAGATGTTAGCTCGGACCACAAAGACTATCGTAGAGTTCGAAGAGCTGGCGTTGCGGACAGCAGCTGCTCCAGCGAGGTTTCGCGGAGGTTGTAGAGACCATAGATGCAAGGCTTGACAACTCAGCACGGCCAGCCGAAAGTGCCAGAGACTGAGGTATAAACGCAGGTACACAAATTTGTAGTGCTGGTCAATCAAACAGAGACACATCATCGTCGGCGTTGGAGCAGCGGCCCTGACATTGTCATCGACAAAACTCGGAATGTTGGTCCGTAAACCTGGTTGTAGAAGTGTTATCACACAGAGCTGAACGAAGCATATTACCAACGAATGTAGCTTTACGTTCACATGGAATTCTTCTCTATCCCCGGGCTTCTAGAATTTGGAACACGAGCCAGGCGCAATGCAGACAACTGGCCTACTGTCCCAACTTCCATCTGCTTGAACCAAGATGGCAACATTTTTACTCCCTTCGTAAGCTCTGCGAACCCCTCGACGAACATTTCTCAGCGCCCTTCAATTGTTCGCGGCTCACGATACACTTGGTCTTTTGAGAAGAAATCTCATATGTCTCGCATTTGTTGATATCAACGATCCCCCATCCCTGTCCGGTTTATGACATTAAGAACACCTGCCCCGAGCGACACCAAAGGCAAACAAACCCCCACTCTCGTATACGGCGTTCGAATCCTTGATCCCTTGTAAAACTACTTTCGACACCTAGATTTACCTTCGTCGACACTCATAACTACGGATGGCGTCGTTGAATCGGCCGTTTCCATCCGCGAGATTGGCATCGTCTTGGTTGCGGTATCGATCGCCGAAACAGTCTAGTTTACTGTTGTGCAGATTGTGGTCAGCATTGATCAAGAAAGCATAATAGCCGTACGAAAGAGAGCCAGGAGATCTTACTTGTACCAGGTACACTCAGTATCGCGTCTGTCATCGTTGCGGATTGCGCTTATGCGACCCCTGAAGTCTTCAGGCGCATCGTCTGGTCGCGGTCAATGAATACTCCGTTGACATTCCAGCCTCACAGGATGGGGTGAAATGGAAGAACTTACAACAACCACCGGTGTATATCTTATCAGTCGTGCAGTCTCCATTGAAGTTCTTGTCGATACACATGTAAACGTCCACCCGAACGCGGTCGCGGTCGCGGTCACTGCCGCGACCACTACGACCGCCGTCACGACCGCCGTCACGACCACCTTCACGACCACCGTCACGGCCGCCGCTCGCCACGACGGAAGGGCCGTCAACCGGAGATGATATGACCGCAGAGGTGTACACCGCCAGGGAGAGGAGAAGAAAGTTGAGGGAAACCATGGTGATGTGTTGATGAACTGAGGAAAGCTACCCAGGGAGCTCCAAGCCGAACAGCAGGGGGCCAACCCGAGACTTATATGCTGCCTCGGGTCTCGGGTGCTCTGGAGAGAGATAGCTGCGTTTCTCCTTCCTTCTCATGGAGCTTCAACCTTGTCTACCGCCCATTAGAGTTACTGTTCGATCGGAGCTGATGCTCGCCGGTGGTGAAGCTTCAGACCATCATAGGTAAAAAGTCTCAAGTCGGGTCTGCCATCCACCAGCAACCCCGGTAGTCCGGTTTCATACAAGGATACGCAGACTTTGTTTGGGTAACGGAGCCGCGGCAACACACAAACACCTAGGAACCGACGGATGGACTGGGGAAGGGAGGCCTGGACAGCCCTGCAATGTTTGATCAGATAAGATGGTGACATTTCGCATGTTTCGTACAGTTCGGCCAGCCGTTCAAGCCCAGAATTCACATCAAACGACTTGATGAACAATGAGAGAATCCAATGAAGGAGACAGAGAAAGGAAACTCCCGTGTCGTGAGTCATACCCTGATTCAGGGACACCGCCACGTGAATGTCTCCTGCAACCAAGTCCCGCCATCTGGATTCCAACATTATGCCTTGGCTGCGAGAGCGGTTTCCTCCGCCCCACGCGCGCCAGTAGTCTGCGTCGCCAGAAGCTCGCCGGTGGCTCAGCTCAGCACAGGAGCTATCGTTGCAGCCTCATCCTGGAGTCCGCGGAGGAGGGCTGGCCAAACTCAACTCAACATTGAACAAAAAACTCTGTTTGATTCGCTGGGCCCCCCGCAACATTCAAACAACCTTGGTTTGATACCGTGGCGTCAAAGCGGCTGGGGGTTTGCCATCCCGCCTGGCTGAAGTGTCGTTTCCCTCCGCACGAGTCGCGAGGTCTTGACTCTTGTGGCTGTGTGCTCGTCCGTCTTTTTCGCAACCCGAGTTGCAGTTGTGCCATCTTTGTTGACGAGTCGAAACCGCGGGGTTGCCTCCGAGGGGAGGCGTATCATCTGATGTGGCAGCACTACTGTTCCCAGTCGGGCTGAGCGAACGCTTGGGCTGCATCCTGGTCTTTTGGAACTGAGGGGTTCGCTCTTGCTGATTCGTGAAAGCAGTTGCGGAGGTGGTGGGAGAACCATGAAGACTATCCGACACCATGGCTAGAAAGGGCAACGGGACGAATCTGCCGCACGCTAGCCGGGAGAAGGTTGTGTGATGGGGATAGCTGTCGTGATCTTGATGACGTGCATATATTCCTGAGCTACTTGCGGTGGGAAAGTCTAAAAGCTTAACGTCCGGATGGGATCGCGGCGGCCTGCCGGTATCATTTTACCACAGCTTCGGCAACCAGAAGTGGCTGGAAGTAAGCGCCAACATACCCCCACGCGTAGACAGAAGCCAGGATCGTCGACTGTGGAGAGGAAGCCAGGATACTTGTGACTTCCTCGCCAAAAGCCTATTCGAGGTGCCAAGAGTCATCGATGGTTCCTCCATCTCGCCATCAAGTGTAACACGTCGTGAACCACGAATATCAAAACTCGATGGAGATGAACCATAGACGAGACGAACGGGATCGACATGGCTTGCCGAACCGACCGATAGATGACGCCAGGTTGATCCCGAAAGAAGTTTCGGTTGGTCGCTAGTCAGTCTGGCATTTCTCTCTTCAAATCAACTCGTGTCTATGGGAGACGAGGTGGCAAGGTTGACCAGATATCTGCCCAGTAGAGGGTGGTCGATGAATGTGAGGAGGCGGTGCAACGCCTCGTGTGGCTACGCTGTGAGCAGGGATCTACCGTTTGGTCCCTTACGAACCACATCATTATCGTTAGATAACAGTCGTTTAAAAGCAATAACCGTTTATAAACAGCAGCCCCTTACAGATATGGACCGTTTACAGATACCGTTTCTCACTGTCTAATTCCTCGCACACAATGTGTGAGTGAGATCACGTGGGACATTCAGAGCCTCACAGTCGTCAACATCACAAGGTCACCAGCCATTATTTTATGCAAATACCAATTCTGAATTAAGCAATATTACAATTATGTGTCATCAGGCCGTTCCCGCGTTCTGTATCTTTTGAGGACATGTCGCTTGCTCATCGGAAAAACTCCCATACACTCTCTAGGTCCCCTAAGAGTTGCTTCCCTCCGACTGAGGGGCGCCGCAGTATTTCGTGCAGTAGTGGTAGAGCTGCCGAGATCAGTCAGTCCTCACGTCGCTGGATATACTCGTCGAAGCAAAACTCACCTCATCGCCACCAATGTGCCAGCCGTCAGATCTGCAGACATCCCCGTCCTGGGCCAGCCAGAGTCAGCGTCGGGTCACAACACCAAGTTTTTGTTTTTCAAAAAGCAGGCGTGCCGAACTCACCATGTGGCAGTCGGGGCAGCGGTCCCACTGCTTGTTGCCCGTGTTGCGGCGCTTGTAGTAGTCGCAGGCGCACTTCGTCGCCTCGGTCATGAGCTCGTAGCTCTTGGACCAGGTCTGGCCGGGGCTCCAGCCGGTTCCGCCCACGGGGGCGGTGACGCGGTTCCGTACGCACGCGCCAAAGTCGTGGAGCTTGGCGTCGACACTGGAGAGCGGCAAAGGTCAGCGTTGACCTCTGCTCCCGCCCGAAGAGCACGTGGTTTGAGGGGGGGGAGGGGGGGGGGGGGGGGGTTGGGGGGGGGGAATCTGGGGGAGGGGGGGCCCC